>JAULKR010179552.1:0-20409 GCA_032356305.1 Prasiola linearis
GGTGGAATTGGTAGACACGCTGGATTTAGGATCCAGTGCCGTTAAAAGCGTGAAGGTTCGAGCCCTTTCACCCGTACTACACATTTTGTAACTGATTGATAAACAGTTACTTCTGGTATATGCGCTGAAAAGTGTGCCAAAACTGAGCCTAGCTCACGGTTGGCATTCTCTTCAGCCATGCCAATACATTTTTTTTCTCCAGCGACTCTCAAGACCGGCTACCGGTGGTACATCGAGTTTTCGCAGACGCACCCACACACTGGGGAAGTCGTCAGGCACCGCAAAACATTCAAGCTTAATCGCATCAAGGATCTCAGTGTGCGTCGCAAAATGGCGCAGCACTGGGTGAAGAAGATCAATAATGAATTGCCAGCCGGTTATCCGTACGAGGAGCTCTACCAAGGCGATGTAGGCCAATCTTTGACTGTCGATGAAGCAATTCAAATCGCGCTCGATATCAAGTTGCAGAGTCCACGCGAGCAGACGCACAGCACGTACAAGTCGGTGGCGAAGCTGTTGAGGATATGGACTAAAAATACCAGGCAGGATAAGCTAGCTGTGCAGCTGCTAACGCCTGCATCTGCTCAGCGCTGGTTAGATTGGTTGAAGTCTAAACGCGAAGTAGGCAACCGTACTCACAATAATTATTTAAGCGCTGCTAAAAGTTTCTGGGCTGATTTAGAGCGGAGGGAATACATAGAAAAAAATCCATGGAAATTATTGAAGCCGCTCCGGGCTGAAGAGAAACGACGCAGACCATTCACGCCAGTTGAGATAAGTATAGTTTCAAAGTGGCTGCGTGAGAATGATTCAGAGCTTACAGCCTTCGTTTTACACGTCTATTATGGTGCATTGCGTCCAGCCGAGCTATTAAGATTAAAAGTGAAGGATGTAAACTATGCGGATGGTGTAGTGACTGTGCCAGTCATCAGCGCAAAAACTTGGCGTGAACGATTCGTTACAATTCCTCGCGAGGTTTGTCCATACCTTGAAAAACGTGTAGCTGGCGCGAATCCTGACTGGTTTCTATTTGGCAGCGGACTACGAGTCGCACCAAAGAAAACCTCAAAAAGCCTACCGCCAGGGCGTCATCGTAAGGCGCTCGACGCTTGCCTACCAGACGCGAAGGACGTATCGCTATACAGCTGGAAAGATTCAGGACTTACGAAATTAGCCAACGAGATAAATCCACTTAGTGCTCAAATACAAGCTGGGCATAAAGACCCGAAGATTACGAGCGTGTATATAGAAAAGCCAAAGTTTAATCCTAGAATAGCTACAATGAAAGATAGCTTTTTGAGTGATTAAAGCATCATTGCGCCGCGAGCAGTTTTAACTTGCTTTTGATGTGGAGTTGAATAGCTAGGACTAGTTAGATACTCTGGTAAGTCTGCCTGATGTTCAACTAAGAACGCTTGTAGATCTGCGCGTGCACGCTTTGCAGTTCGTTCGGCATCAGTACGAAGGCCAATTGTAGCTTCTTTGGCAACTGCAGATGTGATATTAGTCTTCTGATCATATCCATCAACCTGGCTCACTGTTTTAAATCCATCGCCTTCAATCACCATAACTAAATTCGGAACGGCTAGGTAAATCGTGTAAGCTGCAAGCATTGCCTCAATCTTACGAGTCGCTTCGGCCTGATGCGGAGTGACGGGATCATTAGTTCTCAAACGCAGCTCCAATCCTTTGCCAGTGATTGGTAGAAGGAACCTGTCGATTGCTTTCTCGATGTACGGCACTAGCGCGATGTACGTGCGTCGGCTTCCCATCAGGTTGTGATGCTGCTCAAACGAACTCAACGAACTGAGCCAGTTGGGTCGGTGCTGTTGAAAGTTGCTAGTTGTCTTCCATGCCAGCACCTCAGCTGTGTCGATCTCTTCGAGTAGTTGTAGCGCTACGTCAAGAGCTGCATCTGCATCACGAGTAGCATCCCACAAAGTGTTTTTATAGCTCCACTGATTAGTGTTTTGAAACTTCTCCGAGACGTTTTGCCCAATTCCCGCTTCGCCTATTACAGTTAGCAGCTTTGGCAGCGCTCGTGCAATTGTGTAGCCCGCGCAAGCATCGCGCAGTTGCTCAATTGCATCAGCATAAACGTTTACCGGATCTGCATCAGCTGCAATCAAAACTCCATATAGCGTTTTGCCCAGGTACGGGAGCAGTCGCTTCTGAGTTGCTTGCCTCACGAATGGCTTAAAGACCTGCCATGTCGTGTTTGCATTCAAGGTGGGGTAGTGGTCCACGATGTTGGTATCGATTACGGTAGGCGTCTCCGGCACGGGATCAACTTGCACTGTGAAGAGTAGGTCCATATTGTAAAATTGACACCTGCGATTCTTCAAAAGAAGGACTCGCACGGAAGCATCCGCTAGTTTTGGCGAAAGCCCCGTCATTACTACTGAGTTATGCGCCCTGATGGGAGGGTAGGTGTGGAGGTTGCATGCTCCTTTCCCCCTCAGTGCGCGAATCCCGCGTCGCTTGCGCAATCCGATCCCGAAAGGGTGTTATATGCAGAGAAATCCTATGCGATGGCCGTACCGCTCGTCACTTGCGCAAGTGTCTACCTAATGCTGGCTGTCTTGCCTTTGCCGCTCCTACGCTTGCCAAACTTGACGCCGTGCTTCTGTAGATAGTAGTAGTCTACTGTGTCTGTGAAGTGCGTCGCGTGCTCCTGAGCAAAGGCTCTGTCCTTCTCGGACTTCTTGTTCTTGCTTCCGTCTGGATTCTTCTCAGCGAGCTTTAGGGCCATCATCACATTGGCGCATGTGCGCTCATTCATACGCATGCGAGGAAGGCGTGGATCCGACTCGCTCATCGCCTTGTTGATCTCCTCATGGCGCACCTTATGGTCACGTGCACGTACACGCTCCTTAACCTTAATGCTGACGTTCCAGCCTCTGTCCTGAAAGGCTTTCTTAACCATCTCATAGTAACTGTTGCCAGCGGGTGTCTTGTCATGCCCACGTGGGTCGCCCCATACCCGTACCCACTTGTTCTCATGCTTGCTATACGTCTCACAGAACTCCTCTACCAGCTCATCTATACCCTTGTCAAGTACATAGTGCGAGGAGCGCATGTACTCGTCCCTACCCTTCTGCTGGTAGCACGTGAGGCAGTTGATCCAGCCGCCGAAGTCCATGCTGATCTCTAATAGATCATCAGTAGCAGCATCAATAGGCCCCACTGAACGAGGCATGTAGCTGTGCCGGTCCTCATCGAATTGATGATAAAAGGGCACCAGGGCGGCACGTATGCGCCTGTTGAGCACCTCTACCTGGTACTCCAGGTAAGGCATCTCGCGCTCAAGGCTATCGAAGTAGTCTTTGCCCAGCACCGCGATATTCTCGTGCGCTGTAGCCTCTTTGTAGAAGTACTCATCTGGGTGGGATTCCGCTAGATCCTCATAGTCGAACACATGCTGGCCACTCGACTTCCAGGGGCAGCTGTTGATCATCGTGAGCTGCCGATACTGGCGTAGGTGCCCAAATTTGTGGCGAAGGCCACGCATGGCTGCCAGGATCACTTTGGTAAGTGTGGTCTGCTTTACAAGTGCGGCCTCATCGATCACACCCCACTGAAAGTTGCCACCACGACTTAGATCGGCATTAGCTAGACTGATAAGAATGATCACAGAACCATTCACCCAAGCGACGGTATTCTTCCACTTTTTGGGCGGGTAAAATGGCTTGAGAAAGTGCTCTGGCGGCTTTTTGCCTATGACGTAATGGATGCCCTCACGCAAGCCCATATTGGCCCACATATTTTGCATCAACGGCAAACTCTTATTGAGTACTTGATCGTAGGTAACACCAGCAATGAAGCCAGTAGAGCCTGGCATTGCGGACACATTATCGTACGCTATTGCACCAATGCAGCTTGTCTTACCCCAGCCGCGCCCAGCGACCACCATGCGTACGCGCTGAGGTGCTCTTACTACTTCTTGCTGGCCTTTATGCAGATATATACGCTTTCTGATAGCGTTATTCTGAGCAGCAGATAGGCTATTCTTCTGGCTCATCTTGTGGGGGATTTATGAGATCTTCATCATCGGCCCACACGGTAATTGGCAAAATCACGTCGCCTGGCTGTAAGCCTGACACCTGACGTTTGAAACCTCGTATTTCGGCTAAATCAGCCATCAAAAAGCGCCACGTAATTCGGTCGCCTCCATCCTTGGCTTTCTGAGCTTCAGCCATCAGCTGTTCGCAGTGAATATTTCGATCGAGTTCGAAGGCGCGATTTGTGAGGCGTCCAAACAGGTTCTCGCAATCGGCAATCTGTCGGTATGCAGTAGAGTTGGCAACCCTTGTTAGTCCTTCGATAAGCGCTACCTGCTCATGACGGGCCCGATGCTCAATCATGATCGCGTATATGTCCTTTAGGCGCTCGTAGTAGTCGTGCTCCTCAGCCGTGAGTGGGGCATTGTGCGGAGCTATAATGTGATTCCAAATGCGCTCAACAGTAGTGCCCTGCTCATGTGCTTTGAGCCGACTAGCTCTCGTATTTCCGTTTGGCACAGGCTAAGGTTTTTTCGAGTTTTTTAAGACGCTTGTGCAGAGTGTTTATTCGCTCATCACCACCTTCAGATCGTTGCATGCTCGCCAGCTGCTCCAATTCGCGCTTTACTTGGCTAATCATCGTCCGGAGGCTGTGAATCTTACGATACAGTGCCCCAGGGTCATCTGGCAGCTCTTGCTCGTTCGCTTCATCGATTGGAATGCTTGGCAGATCCCCAGTGGCGCGGTAGATGTCGATCTTCCCGACCGTTTCGCCGATCTCAGCTTGTAGCGTTTGGATGCGTCTAGAATGTTGAGCGCGATCGGCATCCGTGCGGTACGAGCGCCATTCGTTCGCCATTATTGATCGCCTTGAGAGCATCTTGCTCACCGCTACCCACATCATGCGCAGCGTTGGGTCATCATCCTTTGGAATGATATTGTCGGTGTACAGCTCCTCCATTACGCGGCGCATATGCTCCACATTCATTAGGCTCCAGCCTCGCTCCAATCGCTCAATGAGCGGATGATTCGGATTTACGTTGCGTAGGCTAGCTAGCGCCTCCTGGTACTGCTCCCTCTTCATTCTCGTTACTTGTCTTCATTCCAGATTTCGACTCGCTCAGCGCAGTCATTTCGAAATCTCTATGATGGTATTCTACCTCTTTATTCCAGTTGTTTTTGCGCTTTACTGTATTGATCAATTTGCCTAATAAGTATCGAGGCCGCGGACACTTAATAATCAGGTACATCAAGAAAGCATTGCGAATCTCTGTACCGCTGCTCAGCTTGCCAGCAGTCTCGATATTGGCTAGCGTCGGGTGTACGCCTTGCGCACTAATGTTGGCTGTGTTTGAGCGATCAAATAGCTTTAGAAGCGCCTCGTCTTGTAGCTCAAATTTTAGTGCGTTAATGACGATTTTGCCGTAGTCCTTTTTGGTCGAATCCTCCGTCGAGTAGTCAGTAAAAAGTGTCTTACCGGCATTCTCACTACCCCCTAGAAAATTATCGACGTTATCAAGGAATTGCTGCTTTGCGTCCTCGCTGGCTTTTTTGCGCGCAGCTTCTGCTTTAGGCGTGGTGTCGTCGCTTGAATAGTCATCGAAATAGTCCTCTGGCATCTCCACATGAGCGCGTGGAGCGTAGCCATACTTCAGGTTGGCCTGGTGGAAATTTGGGATAATGTTGCTCACCTCAATCCATTCCCAGCCGCCCCACCAATCTGGGATAGGGTAATAGTCTCCCATGAATAGATCATCCTTCACACAGAGCATGCGCACCTTGCCGGTGATATCCTCATCTGCATCATAAGCGGGCAAGTACACAGCGTCGCCAGACGAGACAGTTTTTTTCCAACTCTCATGCCAGAAGTATCCCGGGATATCGCCGTCATCGTTTTTCTCCGCTGCACGTACATGCTTGCAGAATTTCACATCAATATCAGCAATGCTGTCTTGGCCTTCGGCTCCTATCAGCTCTACGAAGTAGCAGCCATGCTTTAGCATTTCACCTACAGCTCTCAATTGCTGAGCGTGTATATCTACGTCTTCGAAGAATGTCTTGGCCTGCCGATCGTCTGGCACTGGCTTCAGCACATACTTCTCATCATCTTCACTCCATACTCGGCGGTAGGGTGCTGTGCCTTGGCCAATGATGATATCACGCTTTGTGCTGATGAGCTGAGGCACGATATTATTTGCCGTCACCAACTTTTCACGCTGTTGAGGCAGGTCGTTTTTGCGGCCCCAACTTGCTATCTTAATTGGTATCTCGATATCGTCATCATCACTGATCGCTGGTACCGGGTTTCTGACAATTTTACCTTGCTCGAATAGCGAAGCATCGATCTTATCACTAGCGATGCTGGTGTGCGTCGAGATGGTCGATTTGTTGTTGTCGGTCTTACGCATTAGTGAAGTACTTGCATGTGATTGTATCCGATCACGTGACTGATCAGCAACTGGCGATACTCCTCCTTGTCCATATCAGTAAGCGGTATTGTGCCCTGGCGTACCATTGGCCGATCAAGCGGATGTTTAGCGTCGAGTTGGCTTGCGCGCTTGCGATGCTCAGCTTCTGCCTCTTTGACCTTTTTGGTGCGCTTAGACGGATTGGGTCGGCCATAGATGGCCCGCTCGATGCAGCCGCGTTGTCCACGACGCTTGCCACTGCCATACACGAACTCGATACGAGACGTAGAGCCATATCCGGCCTTCATCTCTACGAGCATTTGATTGATGTTGATGGTGTCTGCCACTTGCGCAAGTACCCGCCGTTAGCGCGACAGCACCAGGACGGTGGGCGGCAAAATTGGAGAGGCTTTTGTATCCTAGCAATCGACACATACATATTATGGGAACTCGTATACAATTTACTGGTGGCTTCTGGGAGTACTTCGTCGGCTCGTTGGCACTCTTAGTGCTCAGCGTCATCACCATAGGCCTCGCCTTTCCTTACTGGGCATATTGGTCGCTCAAGTACTTCTTTACAAAAATGCGCGTCGGCGATCAGCACGTATTGTTTACTGGCAGTTTTGGTGAATACTTCATTACCTCACTAGGCCTAATGGTGCTGTCAATCATCACGCTTGGCTTAGCTATTCCCTATTGGATGTATTGGTCATTTAAGTATTTCTTCACGCGCTTGGAGTTGGTGAAATACTAATAGACCTAGCCCACCGCATCCTGCTCAATAGCTCGCGCCTTATCATCAGCACTTCTAATCTGCTTGTAGCTCACACTAGCATGAAGCTCGCGCGGGAATGCCTCGATAGCTTTGCGTGTGGCCCTCATCTCTGCCAGGAGCGCGGGATCTGAAGCTACACGGGCAGATGCCGCCTGTGTACTATCTACTGGCGTAGTTCGAGGTGCGGTAGATCCTAGCATACCTCCACCGCTAAAGAATCGCTTACCGTGGCGACTGTTGGTGTCGCTGAGATACTTCAATGAAGCCGAATCTCGCTTATTTACCACTGCCCAAAACTCATCGCCTTCAACCTCTACTTCTGTACCATCGCTGAAATAACCTTTCACGCCATTACCCGCATGGCTAGGGCCATCGAAGAACCCGTACTTTCCACCTCGCGCATATTTGGTTGATTGGATCTTCTTCACAGCGACGCCCGCACGGCCTGTAGCTAGTGCTGTCTTCACACCGGCAATTACCGCACCCGCACCAGGGAAAAGTGCGTTAGCTGGGTTGGCGTTGGCAGTCTTCCAAATCGATTGGATCTCGCCTGCCAGATCTACACCCACCTTGGCCGTCTCGAATGCTTTCAGCGCACCAGCTACCGCCTTACGGGCTTCTGTCTCTTCGCCAAGTAATTCGAGGCCTTGCGTTAGTGCCTCTTTTGCGTCGTTGTAGCCATTTTCATTGAGCTGCTTCTTGAGCCTTTCGCTACGCTCAGCATTCTCAATTTCTTTATTTGCCTTCTCGACACTGATATCGATCAGCGCACTCGATATCGATCTTGCTTCTGCAGTTTCAGCTTTACCGTGCTCCTGCAGTAGCTTTAATTCACGCTGCAGTTGCTCTTCCTTTAGCCTAAAGCGCTCTTCCTGCAGCTCCTGCTCCGTAATAATTTGGTTGGCGAACGCCTGGCGTAGGCCAGCATCGCGCAACTCAAATTCCTCCTGTAGTCCAGCTGCATCTTTCTCTTGACGCTTGGCTTTAGCGGCCGCTTCTTCCTCTGCACGTTTATCAGCTTCATTCCTACGGAGCTCTGCAAGCTTGGCCTGCGTTTCTAGGTAAGCATCGCTCTCTGCCTGTCCGCGATCGCGCAGCACTTCAAGTTCTAGCTCAAGCCCTTCTACTTGATTGTCGAACCGGGCTTTTACAGCAGCCTCAGCAGTTTTCTCGCGCCTAGCGTAGGCGATTCGCTCCACCAGGTCTACGCGCTCAGTACCTGCCCGAACCTCCTTAATCGCAGCATCCAACTCATCCTTAGCTATCTCAGCCGGCGTTTTCTCCTTTCCCTTTTTCTTGGCCTTGCCCTCAACTTCAATAGGATCATTTTTTAGATCGGCGAACGCCTTATCGAAATCAACACCACCTTCTTTAAACACAACTGGCACCTCCACTTCTTCATCATCATCGAAGAATTTGAAGTTAGATATCCCGCTGTTGTAGCCATCCTTTACGCTGTTAGCTGTCGTTTTGCCGATCTCTGCGAACGCCGTTTTAGCCGTCTCAAAAGCTCCTGAAAAGTCGCCTTCAAATAGCTGCAACAGCCCTTCACTTATGCCGCCAATTGCTGTGCCTAAATTCTTGAATTGAGCTACTACTAAGCCAACAGCTACGCCAGCTACTCTCTGGAAAGTCTTGCTGCCTTCAGCTACCGCAATAAGGCGCGATGCAAAATTGGATACCGGACCTACCAGCTTTAAAAATTGCCCTGCAAGCTTAAATACGAATACGCTCAGCTTATCGATGATTGGCCCTGCCTTGGTCGCTATCTCCTCACGTAGCTCTGCCATCTTTGCTGTAGTGCGAGCCTGTGCTCGCGCAGCGCTATCTGAGTTGTCTGCAAATTCAGCTTGTGCATCGCTGGTTTGCTCCATTACCAGCTGTTGAGTAGCCAGCACTTTTGCTTGCTTCAAGCTTGCGCCTGTAAGCTTGTCCAATCCATTTAGCCTTAATCGTTCTTTGATTTGCGCCTCATCGATCTTGATACCTAGCGCGGTGAGCCCATCGCGTTCCCCCAGATATGCTTTTGTCAATATCTCACTGGCCTGCTTACTGTTTACCTTCCCAGACGTCCACTCTGCTAGTTTGCCTGACGCATTAGTTGTAGTAACGGCAATTTCAGCAGCGAGATCCCGCTCGAATTCAAGCGGGATTAACACGTCTTGAGTTGCTGCTGTAAGATCTTTATATTCTCGTTTGCTAAGCCCTAGAGACTCTGCATTGCTCGCTGCAAACTCCTCTACATATTCTTGCATATTGCCAAACACCCGTTCAGCTTTGCCGTCCATTTGATCAAGCGTCGGCCCCAACGCAAACATCTCTTTACCGAAGTCTACCAGCTTCGCCAGTCCAGCAGCCAGCGCAAGCACTACCGTGCCCTTCATCGCAGTAGCGAAGTTGCCGAAACTCTTCTTCGCGCCGTCCATACCCTTCGCCACACCACGCGATTGTGCACGTGTAGTCGCCAGCTGGTCATTGGTGCGCTTTAGCTCTGTCTGTAGCTTGCCGTAAAGCGGAGCACTCTGCGGGATCAGCTTCATTTGTTGGCTCAGCTGCCTGGCTCGCGTCACCATTTGCGAGGTAGTGAGCTTGCTTAGATCTATCTTCTCAGCTTGCTTGCCCGCAGCTGCAATTTTCTTGATCACCTCCGAGGTGTCGCCACCTGCTTTTTGTGCTTTACGCAGCTCTTTTGCCAGATCACGACTGTCCTCGATTGTGCGAGCCATTTGGCGCGCCTCATCGGTTACGATCGTTAAGTCGAGTTGTACTTCATCCTTGCGTATTGCCATGGCTTAGTTGGAGTTGAGCAGCTGCTGGCCGCGACGAAATTCTGCCTTGATTTGCTTCATAGCTTCGGTACTACTCGCTGCCATTATTTCATTGGCCAGCCTGCCTATGAAGTAGCCCTTTGGCCTATTCCACCATTGCTTGCGCCGAGTATTCTTAGACATTTTTCGCTTGGCGATGCCCCAAGCTATCGAGTTGGCCACCTTGGCCGGATCTCGCTGCGATGCAGATGCGCCACGCTTTTTAGGCTTTAGACCTTTCTCTTTCACCCAGGCTTCTAGCTCCTTAATAAGCTCTTTAGAGATGCCGGAGTGCTTGCCTTTTTTCATGTCCAGGTAGCGGCCAGATCGCTCGAACTTGATGAGCACTTCGATGAGCCCATTCGAGACGTCAGCGCTCACATCTTCGGCCAGACTATTGATGAGGTCTTGCGACGCAGCTGCTTTAGCACGACTAAGGAAATCACGACGCGATTGCAGGAAGCGCTCTACAGCTTCACGCACAATAGGCACCAGCGCCTCAGTTATCGAAGAATCATTTGCCATCGCGATATGCTTGCGCAAAGCACTTGCTGTGCTTACCTACACACAAGGACACGGCTACGGCCGCGGCTTCACGCAGATGCCAGCTACTGCTTCCATCGTGATGCGTGTACGCCAGCCACAATCAAGGTCGCCACCGTACGGCCCTAAGTATTGAGGATTCAGCTTGCTAGGCGTGATGTCAAAGGCTCCTCGCTGAGCGTCCTGGACTACCCAATTAAGAAGATCTATCAGCACAGTGTGTGTCAATTGCTTCACAGCATCTTCATGGTGATAAGCCTCACTTTGGGGCTTGCCTAGTACCGTCACCGATGTGCTGAACTTCAATTGCATACCAGCCTCAACTACACTGACCGGTGTATCTGGAGTCTCGACCAATAGCAGAGGGTAGCGCAGCGTCGAGCGAGCGCGATCGGCGATGCGATCGCCATCATGAAAATACACCTGCACAATGCCCTCGTGTATATCTCCCAGGTTTTGCCAGTACGCGGTAAAGTCCGCTAGGCTGCTCATACGTGCCATAGATTCGAGTTATGCCGCCTGGCGATTGCGGCGCTGAGCCTCTTCGATAGCGCGGCGATCAGCTGCACGCTTTACGAGATAGATGGCCACCGTGTGAAAGTTCGTGTCATACACCTGCTCCAGGGTGCCGAGCGCACCTTCCTTGGCAATCTCCATAGCTTGCCCGTGCCAGCCGAAGTCAGGCCCGCGGCTAGGCTCTGGCCCGTCGCTTTCCCCGTTCGGATCTTCAAACAGATAGGATCCGTAAGCTGTATTGATGTATTGCTTAATGCCTACCCAATACATCAATACAGCTGCACGGGCTTCAATTGGCAACGCCTTATCCTCGAAAGCCTTGGCGCGAGATTCGCACTCAGCTCGCGACGTCAATTTTACTCGTGCATCGCCGGTCGCCTCGATTTCTTTGGTGTCAGCTACCCTAGCAAAGTGAAAGCTGCGACGTGTTTTACGAGGCCGCAGTATGATAGCTGCAAGCAAATTGAGTGCACTCTCATCGCCACGCTCATAAGCTTCAAATGCGGCATCTGCCATCGCGAACTCACGGAGCGTACCATTTGCAAACTTTGCAGCTGGCCAGCAAAGCAGTTTTCGGCGCCAGCGCACATTATCGATGAGCGGCGTAGGGCTTGGCTCAAGCTTTAGCCAGGGCGCGAGCCGTAGCAAGTCAGCTGCCTGCTCATCACTGAGGCAAAAGAAGTCGCTAGGCTTTAGCTTGAGTACGTATCGAAGTGCTACACACTGGCCGTGAGCGCCAGGATGCTCAGCAAGTGCGCGAATCACTTTAGCTGTCTTCTTTACGCCAGCCCACCCGTCTGGGATCGAAGTTTCTACGCGGCGATTTTTACCGGTAGGGTAGGTGATATTTAGCACAACCGGGATCATACTTTTCTCCTATCGATTATCACGTTACACTCGTCGCGCAGCGCAGCTACACGTGAGGCAATCGCTGCGATATCTGATTCAGTATGTTCAGCTGCAATTGCGGTATCCATGCCTAACGTGCTACGAATAGCAATTAGCCGATCCAGTGGCAGTGATTGATAATCATCTACAATACGCCCCACAATACTGATCGTGTACGCTTGCTCACCTGTGCGCGCCTCAGCTGCCAGCAAGCGTGTGTGGTGCTGCGTGAGTTCGTTGCGGATCTTATCGAGCAGCACGTATTGCTCACGTACAGTATTGAGGCAGTCACCTTCATCACGAATGTCCCGACTGCGCGAAGGCAATCGAGACATTAGGTTGCTCCCAAATTGGAGTATGATCTTCCACATGGGTGCGGTTGGTTTTGGCGTAAGCCTACTTGAAATAGCGAGCAGCTTCTTTCGGGAAGCGAGCTGTCATTGCTTCAATGTTATCTGCGTTCCACGACTTTGGGTCGATGGTGCCGCGACGTGCACCTAGATCGATGCTGCCTTTATAGTCTGGGCCGATATACTGAGGCGATTTAGCAGCCTTCTCAGCCTTATCCGTATTGGTTTCAGGATCATTGCCCTTGCCCTTATCGCTATTATTTCCAGCTGCCATAATTGAACTTTTAAGGTGAATGATGTGGCCTTACCAGGCCGGTTAAGGCGTGTTGATGTAAGCACCAGCATACTCGTGAAGAAGATCTTTGCTTCTCCAGGTGAAGACAACAGCATAGCCATTTTTGCCCTCCGTTTGAGGAGTAACAGCCACCTCTGCACCAGACTTCAGGTTGCCCATGAGTTGAGTGAGGTCATTGCGGTCTGTAAACGACGTGAGATACTCGCCATTCATCGCACTCAACACCTTGTTGCGAAGGCCAGATACACGAGGTAAAAAGAGCGTAAGCACGTGTGCGTACAGCTTACCATCACTGTCACCTTCTGGTGTAGCGGTATAGCTGCCCTGGACGTTGCTAGCCTCAATCGTGTACCAAGACTTACCAGCCTTTAGTGTGATGTCTTGAGGGATAACACCATCAACAGCTGCTGGGATAGTCTCGATATCCTTGCGGCATACAAGCTTAATCTCAGCGTAAAGGCCAGGCGCGTTGCCTTCATTGCAGATACGCAAGAGGTCTTGTAAGTCAGCGCAGCAATCAATCATAATAAGTCAGTTGGGAGGCTAGCGAATAGGTGTAGTAATGCAGAGTTGCTTACTCTACTTCCACCAGTACGTTAGGGTAATCAGATACCACTTCTTCCTGAAGTGATTTGTCATCAAGCACTTCGTGTGCTGTGATGACACGTCCAGTTGGCGTCCGGAAGCGTGGGAACCGTAAGCGGTACTTCTTCTTCTTGACTGTAAACGGTGTGTTAGGCGCTGGCTTCGGCTCTTCTGCTTTGGCGATAGTTACACCACCTGCGCTCGCCGAATCGATTGTCACACCATTATCTTCGATGCCGCCGACACGTTCGAGTAGATTCTCGATGGTCTTTTCCAGCGATCCAACTACAGCGACAGTTGCCTTTGCTCCCGCTTCCGCCGTATCGAGGCGGGTTTGTAGCTTATCATTCGTGCTCTTACTGGCAGCCAGTTGAGTTTCGAGTGAATCAATGCGTGCCCCCTGATCCTGATTTTGGTTTTCATCGGTTGCAGGTGCTTTGGTATTCTTAGTATCGGCCATGATTTCCTTGTAAAGTCGTGTGGTAGGTGTTAGTCAGCTTCCGCTAAAACTGTTGTTTTAGAACTGGTCGTTGCCAATAATGAACTCATCGCGAGCGATCGCGACCTGGTAGCCAATCTTCCAATCTACAGCAAGCTGGATGGACCGGATTTGCTTCATGAACTTGAACATCTGCATGTCGTTTGGATCATCGTATCCGTAGTGCAGGTTACCAGCGGCTGTCATAAGCACAGCGTCTGAGTTCTTGCCCATGCCTGGCATGTGACGAATCACAAAGTCTTCTTTGTCAATCAGTACACCGCCGTCAGCTGTTAACTCTGCCTTACGCTTGTCATACTTCTTGCTGATACCGTCGATGTAGAGGTTGCGAATTTTACGTGAGCAGAAGATCTGCACATCGCCGTTGAGCACTTCTTCACCCAATTCGTTCATCTGCTCTTCAAACAGAGTTACGATATTGTCAGCGGTGTAGCCTCCAGCAGGCAATACGAATGGTGTAAGTACACCGCCCGCTTGCTCGTCGCTAATGATCTTGTTAAAGCCATTCACGACTCTCACCATCAAGTCGCCTGGTGCTGGAACAGCAGCACGCTCTCCTTGCCATGCAGCGACATCGTTCTCCTTGAGGATCTTCTTGAGGTATCCTGCAAGAATCTGCGACTCGTGAGGAATATCATGCGAATCCTGTCCGCGACGGCGCTTAGCTCCCATGTAGGAAGTTTCGAAGTCCTGGCCGAAGATTTCGATCTCAGCCTTTACAGCATCGACTTCGAGAATACGTGGCGCAAAAGCTACCTGATCCGCACGGGGGTTGAACGTTTTAGTCCAGCGCACGCCTAAGTCACCAAGACTCATTTGCGTCATGATCTCCTTACCCTTCACACCTTCGTGAGGCGTGAAGTATGGAGCCGATACGAACCCGTGATAAAGCAGCTCAATAAGAGTGTCGTAGTGAGTCTCGACATAAGCCCTGAAGGCTTCAACGTCTGTAAAATTTAGTCCTGTATTGGCCACGATGTGCTAGTTAAAATCGGTTGTAGGTAGTGGTGAGGTTGGTCAGCTTTCGCTAAAACCGCTTGCGCATTTCGTCACGCAAGGCATAAATCGGATCTGACTCTTCAGAGTGCTCGATGCGATTCTTTGAATTTTTTCGGTTGGCGCGAGTTCGCGACTTAATTGGCCGCTTAGCTGCGGCTGCTTTCAGCTTCGCATTTTCAGCTTGCAGCGTAGCGAGTTGCTCTTTAGCAGTGACTTCTTCTTCGTCGTCGCTTTCGTCATCCTCGTCAGAATCATCTGACTCTGTCTCGTCGTCGCTATCATCTGACTTATCATCATCAGAGTCGCTGGCTTCCACCTTCTTCTTAGAATTCGGCTCGGACTGCGAGTTATCATCTTCATCCTCATCATCGTCTTCCTCAGCGCTATCAATCTCCTCCTGGAGCTTGGCGTCTAATTCAGATTCAGTTGCTTTAGGATCGAGCCCAAAAAAGCTACGGATGTTGCTCTGGATTCTTTGGGCTGTGGTAAGCTTAGTCTTTTTCATAGCAGTGTTAGCTAGGCGCGATTCACGAGTTGTTGGAGGCGATTGATCGCTTGGCGTCTATTGCAGATGCCATCAATTAGCCCGCGCTCGCGAGCATCTTTAGCGAGGAACATGCCCCCACTCAGTGTCTTTTCAATTTTTTTAGCACCACCTTTTAGTGGCCGAAACGCGCGGACATTCTCACGGAATAGCTCTGCGTTTTCGTTGATCTCTGCACGTAGCGGTTCGAGGTTGCCCTCGACTACGGCTAGGATGCTGGCGTTCTTGTCTGGGGAGAAGTCGCTGGTGACGAATATGAAGTCTTCGCCAAGCGACTTGATCAGCTCTTTGGAGAGCATCGCGTACGTACCAATGCTGCCAAATTCGGCAGCGTTACCGTTGCCCCAAATCTCAGTAGAAGCCAGTGTGCCATGTATGGCAGCACTGCCAGCGAAGATACTGTGAACGACTACCGGCTTAGTGAGTGACTGCACAGCTTCGTGTAGCACGTGACCTGCGTGAGCTTCCCCACCACCTGAATGAATCTCGATGAAGTGGCCGGCGATGTTGCTGTTTTGATCAGCTGTCATCAGCTGCTCAGCTTGCTCGCGAATGCCGTATGCGCACATGCCACCTTCAATAGCCATTGGGCCATTGATAAGCAACCGTGAAAGGCTTCCTTCCTGTACGTTGCCCCACCCCCCGGCGACGGATGCGACGCTATGCATTTGTGCGTCGAGACCAATCACATGTAACCCAGATTGCTCCTTTTGCTTGGCGAATGTCTCAGCACTTAGTGGCACACCTGCGCGGGCCATCTCAATGTTGTGGACGTAACGCCCAAGCTCACGCATACCCCACGCGACATCGATAGCCAGCAATGGGCTAAAGAGCGAGAGGACGGTAAGAGCAGCTGCTTTCTTCACTGACGTAAAGGTGAAGTGAGCGCGTAGGCGTAACCAGGACGTGGGGGAATTGCTAAGAGACTAAGAGTTGCTTAGTTAGTTATCAATAGCTGAGTACCTACATTAGCTATTGTTACAGTCTTATAGGGCTGCCCTAATTGCGTAGTATTAAAGCCATCTATCTGAACACCATTTGCTTCACTGATGAAGACAGTATTGCTGGTAGCATCGATCTTTTTAATGATGATTGTATTGCCTACCCATGTGCTTGCAGGTGGTAGCGATACCCCCATAGCGCCATTGGACGCATCGACAAGCAATAGCTCTGTGCCAGCCGGCACGTTGCCTGCACTCGACATTGTAGTAAATGAAAGCTTAGCATCTGTGACGTAGGCTAGCTCTTCGATGTCGCTGCCTTTGCGCACTCGCATTCGTGTGGCATTCCAGGCGAGGGTGCCTGATACATTTGCTATACCAGTCTGAGTAGGCAGCGTCATTCCTACTGTGCTGAATTGGTACTGCTCTGTTGAGCTAAGACGCAGTTGTAGCAAGCTTGATGAGCTTGCGTAGAGTCCTGCGCCACCTGGTCCTGTAATTTGGAAGTTGGTAGGCGTGACAGCTGTTACCAATTCGCCAGATCCAAATTTCTGCTTGTGCGTCGCTACTTCAAGCAGTGCTGAAGTGCTAGTTGGGAAGGAGAGCTTTTCGAGTTTGTTGCCAGCGAGGGAGATGTCTGTTGTGGCTGTGTGATTGCCTAGATTATCGCCTGGCAATGAGCTTATGGCTCGTTTTTCTACGCGACCTCCAGCGCCTTCGACGAGGATTTGCGTTGCGCTGGTGTTGGCTGAGAGAGATTTCAATTCGAGGTTGCCATCGAATCTGCCTGTGCCAGCTACGTGCAATTTCGCGTTCGCGTTGGTGGTGCCAATGCTTAGATTTCCTGCGTTGAAGTAGGTATCTCCATTCGCTGAGAGCAAGATTTTTGTGGAGTTGGCATTGTCTCGAATTCCTAGAAAGCCCGCGCCAAAATAGTAGGGTGCTGTAGCGCCAGAAAAGCCTGAAGGAATGAAGAGCGAGGCGTCCGTGCGCCAGGCTAGGGGTTGGTTTGGTAGTCTTTTTAATGTGCCTGATGCGTCTACGCCTATATATGAATCCGATGGGCCTGAAAGGTTTCTTGATCTAATACCATTATGTGCGTCAATGTCTGTACTAGGGTCTGTTACGTTTACGCCAAATCTTCCATCACCTGACACATTAGTTAATCTTGCAGCTTCGAATGGATTATTTGTACCTAAATAAAAGGCATGAAAACCTCCAGATAAGTAAGTTAACCTACCAGAAGCAACGCCAAAGCCATACTTGAGGCCATTTAATTCATATAAAGCAATATGACTTGCTAAGTCGTTAGGGGTGGTTGTTCCACCTGAAACAAAATTACCAAATGATAACTTACTTGTTGGGTCATTTGCTCCTATACCTAAATTTCCTTGATGGTTAAGAATCATCGCATCGTAAGTTGATACAGCAGCGGTACCGTTACTAACTTGAAATATCAAATCACTAAATGATCCTGCCCCCCCGGCATTCTTTGCGGCAATAGAGGCTACTGACTTTTTTCCATTTTGCAATGATCCATCATTTGAAATCCAATCAATTTTACCATACATATTGTTTATTGCGACAGTATTATCTGTATTTACTAAATTTAATAAACCTCCTGTAGATGTTTCTATCGAAACATCGCCTACTGTTCTTTTAATGTTGATACCGTCAAGTGTCCAATGACTCTCAAATGGAGTCAAATCCACTCCACTCCCTCCAACTATTCCAAGAGTATTACCACTCAGCGTTAAGTCTTGATTATCATCATCGCCATCAGCAAGGCTCGCATCTGCCAACTGATCATTCGTGATCTTACCAGTAGACATCTGCCCACTAGAATTCATCTGCACAGGCAACGTGCTTGCAGGTGCAGCACTGCGTCCAAACACCATACTGAACAGATCCGTCCTGGTCTGCGCAACACTTGTTTTGGCGAAAGCTGAAACAAGAACGAAAAGCAATACAATTACTCGATACATACAGCTGCTCTTTGTGCCTCTACGCTGGTGAAGAAATTGCGACGCGTGGTGAGTTCACGCTTGCGCTTGAGGAGTGTAAGCTCTGCCTCCTGGATGGCGATGTTTTCGATCTGGATGTCTAGCTCTGCGATGTCGCTTGCGAGTTGGGTGGAGTCGAGCACCACGCCAACACTATCTGTGGGCGTGATGAGCTTAGCGCCAGCTTCAGTGCAAATGACTGAGTAGTCGCTTTGGGCCATCGCGCAGGTGGCGATGAAGAGGCAGGATAGAAGGAGTAGAAAGCGCATTGAAATTGTATTGATTGAGAAAGAAGAGTGATTGCTAGTATTAGTAGACAATCAATATTTTAGAACCACTTGATACAGCTCGCTTAAAGGTGAGCTGGCTAGTGCCTGTACGATCATAATCCCAGTCGCTATCGCTCGTGTTTTCCTTCGCGTCCATCATGAAGCCATCCACGTAGACGTAGAAGTTATTTGTGCTAGATGGAAGCGTGAGGCCAGTTGTGGCAAAGGTGCCATTGGGCGCGATTGCGCTCGATGTGACGTAGGGCTTTCGCTGAGAAGCGACAGCTGCACTTTGCGTTACGAAGAGTTGTCCAGAGACAAGGCTAAGCGCATTACCCGCATTCGAGCTGATGAGCGTAGACATGGCTAAATCATAGTTGGTGCCAGCCTCTGTAATGCGCAGGTTCGAGCCTGATCGAGCGAAAGTTGTGATGGTCTCGTTGGTGATGCTGCCGTCTACTTCGTTTGGCACTGTTACATTAAAATTGGGATAGGTGCCTGTAACGTTTGCTCTGCCGCTGCCTGTTATTGTGACTGGCTGATCTGGCGCTGTGTTAGCAATCACCCCTGATGCGGAGACTGATATGCCTGAGCCACCGCTTACGATGTCGTTAGCGCCGAAATAAGCGAGGTCACCTGAGCCGTTTGCGCCAAGCAATTGCTTTGCGCTAATGCCAGGGCTCCGGAGCGAGGTCAACGGATCGGCTTTGGTCTGAGCGAAAGTTAGCGATGCGATCGCCAGGCAGGCGGTGAGCAAAAAGAAGCGTAGATTTTTCATACAAGAGTTACAGTGGTGAGCGAATGATGAAGTAGTCTTGATTCGCTGCGATTGTGAGATTGAGTGTGTTGCCTGTGATGGTGAAGTCGCCAGCTTGCTGTCTGATTTCGAAGCCGTCGCGTGAGATTTGCAGCAGCTTTTGGTCGTTAGGAATTGGCACCGTGATTAAGATTGTCGAGCCGTTGTATCGAGCCTCCTGGATAGCCCAGTAGCCGCCGCTCCAGTCGCGTTCGACAGTGAGTGCGTTGCCGAGATAATCGATGAACCAGATGTCGCCGCCTGGATCAGCTCCGATCACATTTCGCTTCGAGTTGCCCGTTTGCGTAGGTGTGCTTTGAAGCTCTACAATTCGGCCAGCGAAATACGATCGCATTGTCTCGAAGGTCTGCCTGCGAGCACCTGCTGCACCATTTTGCATATACACTTCATCTGTCGGATCGGCCGTGAAATCTTCAGGCAATTGGTTAGGCTGGCCACCTTGCCCAAATCCCACCACGCTTGCGAGCACAAGAGCCGCTAGAGCGATGTATTGGAAGGAAAAAGCCATGGGTCTCCGTTTGGAAAAAGATAAGGCGACCCGTCAGGATACAGCCAAGGATTTTGTTGATTATCATCGACAGTTCCAGCAATCGAGCATGGAGGCTCGGCAGCTAGTTTACTGGCAATTGGTAGCACGATGTCTTGCGGCCTGGCCACCGGTATTGAGTAATCCCGATTGCCTTCTGCCAATGCACCATTCACCACGTCGTTTAGACGCAGAAATTCAGACACATCTTCAAGCTGGCCACTATGCTGCAGCATTACGTCAAATGCAGTTTGCTCTGGTAGCGAGTTGTAGCCTTTCGGCAAAACCCGCTTCATCACAACTCTGACTGCAGTCGTTGTTTTTCGCGCTGGCACGTAGTCTACTCTACGCTCAAATTCACCACCTATCCAGTCACCTGGCATCAGTTGCTCATTGTCACGTAGTAGCACCGCCAAGCCTTCAAGCGAGCCAAAGCTGCTTATGCTTGCATCGTATGCATCCTGAGCGTTCTCAGGTCGCGTCATCATAAGTCGAGGCTTATTCCCTCTTCCGTCATCGTGATTGATTTCATGCGGAGTCCATCACTTGTAAGCTGCTCATCTATCTCACGCCGAAGTCGCGCATCCAATGGAGCTTCGTGCAGTCTAGCGGCACCTATGCCGACTAGCGGCCATTGCTTCCA
>JAULKR010179663.1:0-69490 GCA_032356305.1 Prasiola linearis
GATTTGAAATAGGTCTGTACTTAGGGCCTGCTGAAAAAGTCATTCATGTAGGGGTGCTGAATAAGTAACTTCTAATTCAATAGAGCGGCGCTCTTTTGCAGAAACGTAGTTTCTGGCGCACAAATCTCCGATTTTCCTGAGTCTTCTTCTGGTGAGAAGAAAAAATAGGGCCTCCTGAAGATATGCTTTAATGATGCGTTAGCAGCATTGCAATTTATTGGGTTTGTGAAGTGCAAGGGTTTTGGCCATTCTTGGCTGTAACCCTTGCACTTCAGGTCTCGGACTTAGCCTTAAGCCTCGAACATTACTATAAAAATGACTTTTTCAGCAGGCCCCATATAGGGGTTACTTACTCAGCAATCCCTAGTTATTCTGTAATGCCCAAGAAGCGGTTTCGGATAAGTAACCCCTAATTTATGTAGGACTTAAACCGTTCTAGGGTCTCTTTCCGGGCTGTGCTGTGGTCAACAATTGGCTGCGGATAGTCCTCAGATAGTTTATTATTTTGTAGGTACTCCTCATTATAGAAGTGCTTACTCTCTACTTCACTCAATTCGTTTACCCACCGCTTAACGTACGCGCCAGCCTTATCAAATCGCTTCTGTTGTGTGTAAGGATTAAATATCCGGAAATACGGTTGGGCATCGCAACCTGTTGAGGCGGCCCACTGCCAGTTGCCGTTGTTAACTGCCGGGTCATAATCTACAAGCTTAGTGGCAAAGTATTTCTCTCCCCAGCGCCAGTCGACATTAAGATCCTTTGTAAGAAAGGAGGCAGTGATCATCCGGGCACGGTTATGCATGTAACCAGTCTCATTTAACTCACGCATCCCAGCATCGACTATTGGGCAGCCGGTGCGCCCTGCGCACCAGGCGTCAAATTTCTGATTACTGTAGCCCCACGGGACTTTAGCGTATTTTTTATTAAATGGCTGACCAAAAACATGAGGGAAAAAATGAGCAATTTGTGTAAAGAAATCACGCCAGTGCAGTTCAGAAATTAGCGTGTGCCCCCTCCCCTCTACACCATTATTTATCTGGTGATAGATCTCGCGCACCGAGACTGTTCCGAACTTATTGTGGGCTGAGAGATGAGTCGTCGCATCTTTTGCCAGATCATTACGTAAATTTTCATAGTCCTCACTTGTCGGAAGAGAGTCCAGCTCGGGCAGTGCCTGCGCTCTGCCACCCCGCACCTTAAGCTGCTCAGTAGTTGGTGGCTGCAGATCTGTTGCGAGGTTTCTGATGCTTCCCCTGACCGCTGCGGTATAACAATTATTAAATTCTCTGGTCTCCGGCTTGCGGACGGATTCTTTCTCAGCTTTCTTGCGGTAGAATGAGTAGACAGTGTAGGGACCACCGTCGTTTTTCTCTATAGCTCCTGGCTTATTTAATCCAAGGTCATGGCTAGGGTGAAATGCTACCGATTGTTCTTTGCAGACATCTTTGATCTTAGAATCACGGTCCTTGCTGTAGGGAGTGTAGTCATAATTAAAAAATACGGCGTCGATATTGTTTTCTTTAATCAGGCGCGCAGTCTCATCCTCTGCCTGACCGTAAAAATAGTAAATCCGTCCGCCAATATCCTTGAGTTGCTGCTCCAGATCCGCGAGGCTCTCTAGCATAAATTGCAGGCAGTGATTAGAACGATATTCATTTTGTTCAATCTGCCGGGGGTCAAAAATAAATACCGGGATTACCTGCTCTGAGTGCTCAATCGCTGCATTAAGGGCGGTATTATCAAAAATTCTTAAATCGCGTCGGAAGATAAAGAGGCTTTTATTGTAGTTTTTCATAAAATTTAGTTTAACACAGTTGAAAACGACCTCTATAATTTGAATTGATTTTTTCCGATCCGGGGTTGCCCAATAAGTAACCCCTAAACGGAAGAGTGTTGCTCTTTTGCAAAAACGTAAGTTTTTTGACGCATAAATCTTTAATTTTGCTGGGTTCTCTGTTGGTGTGAAAGATAAGGAAAAGGAGCTCATGAAAATATGCTTAAATGATGCGTTAGCATCCTTAAAGCAGGTCTTCATCAGGCTCAATAGTAAGGTAGGGGTTTGAACTATTTGTAGCGAACCTCCCTTGCACCTCCGATTTAGATATCGATCCTGAGTGTCGGATTCTTCTGAATTTTGTACCTTTTTAGCAGGCCCTATTTATTTTTTAATTATGACAACTAAACTATCGCATCTAGTTCTGAGTCTCTTCCTTTTAGCCAGTATCCCGCAAAACCTTGTGGCGCAAAGCGTGCAAGATTGTAGTTACTGCCCTGAGAAGGTCTGTCCGTCTGTCTGCCCAGGAGAGTCCGAGGACGTTGGCCCTTGGACTAGTGGATTAGACTTTACCTATAATCAAACCAGCGGTAACAGCGAAGTTTCTCTGCTTAATCTCAAGTTTGACTCAGTCTTTGATAAGGACCGTGATCTTTTTCGGTTTGAGATCGAACATAGTCTGGGAGAAACTGAGAATGAAGAGACAGAAATAGAGGAGACAAACGTAGACTATTCCAGAGCAAATATATCCTATAATCACCTCTACTCTAAGGACTACTATGGGACAGTCGGTATTATCGCTACCCGCGACCAGATAGCAGATGTTAAGTACCGGGCCAGCCTAAATTCTGGTATCGGTTATTATTTTTTAAAGAAGGAGAAGGTCGGGCTGTTTAGCTTAGAGTTTGGCCCCTCTTACATCTTTGAGGAAGTTGGAGGTGTGACCGACAGCTATCTTGCCTCAAGAATAGCTGACCGCTTTGAGTACCATATAAATGACCGAGCCAAGATATTTCAGAACGCTGAGTTCATTCTTTCGACTGAGGACAGTGCAAACTATCTAATCATTGCAGAGGCAGGAGTAGAAACCGAAATTACCGCCGGAATCAGCGTGGTAGTCAAAGTTCGCAGTAATTTTGATAACCAACCCGCCGATGATCGCGAAAAGAATGACGTGGCTATCATGTCCGGGGTGGCGCTTAATTTTTAGTCCTTTCTAAGGACTATTCTCTAACGCCTGCACTCCCGACGGAAGAAATGGCAAAAGGTAATTTAATAATTTTTGAGGCTTTTATTATGTCTACGCTACTTTGCGGTAAGACCTCAAAAACTTCTTTAACCACTGAGGCTGTCTTAAATTATTAATTAAAGCTATTAAACCTAAGCTATGAAGAATATTTGGCAGACGCTGCCTGAGAAATTTGAAGTGCTTGCTCCGATGGAAGATGTCACTGACACAGTCTTTCGCCAGCTGATCGCTGAGGTCGGTAAACCGGATTTGTTTTTTACAGAATTTACTTCGGTAGACGGAATGTTCTCGCCGGGAGGGGAACGAGTTCGGGAGCGGCTCGAATACACAGCCAAAGAAACTCCGCTGATTGCCCAGATTTGGGGGAAGAATCCTGAGAATTATCAGAAAGCGGCAAAGGAGCTAGCAGAGTTGGGGTTTGCAGGAATCGATATAAACATGGGTTGCCCGGTACCAAAGATTACCGGCAAAGGTTGCTGTTCAGCATTAATTGATAATCAAGCGCTGGCAGAAGAAATAATTGATGCAAGCAGGGCGGGTGCGGGGTCTACGCCTGTATCAGTTAAAACCAGAATCGGCTTTAAAAAGATTCAGACTGAGGAATGGCTTAGTTTTTTACTCGGACTCAAGCTACCGGCAATCACCCTACACGGACGGGTGGCAAGCCAGCAGTCCAAAAAACCAGCTAATTGGTCTGAGGTCGGTAAGGCGGTCAAGCTTAGAAATAAATTAGCGCCCGAAACGCTGATCATTGGTAACGGCGATTTGTTTAGCCGGGCTGATATTGAGCAGCGCTTTGCCGAGAGCGGCGTCGACGGTGTGATGATTGCCCGGGGAATCTTTGCCGATCCGCTGATCTTCAATCGTGGAGAGCATAAAAGTATTCGGGATCGCACTGCTGAGGAGAAGATTAATTATTTACTTCGACATCTGGAATTGTTCTCGGCTCGTTGGGGTCAGGCTCATTATCGCTATGCCGCGATGAAAAGATTTTACAAAATTTATATCAATGGGTTTCCGAACGCTCAGGAGCTACGCATCGCTCTGATGGAAACAAAGGCATCAGAGGCTGCCATTGCCTTACTAAAGAATTACCAGCCGACACCCCCTCGCGCGTCTAAATCAACCTGAGGCGGAGCCGCCGGGTTGGCTGGCAATAAAGCCAGAGTTTTATCCGCTATCTGAACTTCCCGCAGACAGGTTATGCTGAGATGTCTTGCCTGCACTAAGTTGGGGGTTACTTATTTAGCAACACTGTCAACATTGTTCCTGCAGAAGAGCAGAGTTCTTTTGGCCTAGTGATCACATATTCAAGCATGCCCTAACCAGACCCTGACTACTGTTCTAACAGCCCTGATTAGTCTATCGGCAAAACAACAGAAAAAACTAAGCTTTTATCTCGGAATTTCCAGTCTTCACTTAAATAAACTTAGATCTTCTATAGTTTCTGATAAAATCTTAGATTTATTATGAAAATCCTTAAATAATTGAAGTGTTTTTAATATAAAGGCCGATAGGAAGAGTAATGATTTATAACTATCTAAGAAAAATCGGCGCCCTTCTCTTGCCTACCTTATCTGTCCTGATGATGGTGACTATGGCTAATGCCAATGAGCGCAGCTTTGCAATCGATCAGAACTTCTCAGCATGCTCTGAGTCCTACGCCAATTTTGATAACACGAGAATTCGCTCGGCTGACTTTCGCTATGATGACGTCCGGCAGGAATTCTACATTGACGCTGTTCTGAAATCAGGCGATGCCAATGGTTTTCAACTGATGTTTAACAGCGAATCTGCCCTGGAGAATACGGCTCACAAGATGGCAGGCTTCTATATCGATGCCAGCCAGATTAGCAACGCTAACAGCCAGATTACACCGAAGGTAAATGCCTTTATCTATAGCCGGAACCGCCAGAATGCGACTGCCTGTGAGAATAATCCAGGCAGCTGGAGCGTTGGCGGGAGCGGTGATTATCCAACTGAGGCAATCCTGCCTGGCAGAAGCGGCTATGGAGGGAATCCGGCTTGGGTACAGTTTGCCAGCGCAACTCTTAATTCTAATCTGATCACAGTTTCAATAGTCATTAAGACCAAAGCGCTCGAAGATTTCGTGCCGAATACTGCCGACAGCTATCTGCAGGCCACCACTATTTCCTGTACCTATAAGGGACGTGCGACTTTCCGCTGCCCTTTCCGCAATCAGCCCGGTCGGGTTTTTGACTTTGGCAGCATCAACAGTAATCGCAGGTTAAGTTTGTTATTTGTGCCGAGCCTTATCCAGTCAGCGAGTTACAACGGTAACGGACAACTAACGAATTTTCAGGTGACAACCTGTAGCCAGTGTTACGTCAGTAACAAGAAGGCCAATCAGAGTCCCGTTTGCGAGGAGGTAACGCTTAATAGTTCTGAAGTCTTTATTGGTGAAGAGCAGGAAATCAGATTTAAGTTTTCGGATCAGGACAGAAACGATCGTCACACGGTCGAGTATTTTGGCCTGCCCGCAGCAAACACCACCGCCCAACCGGCGCAGGGTAGTCAGATTAACTCAGACCAGCCTAAAGAGGCTGTTGTACGCTGGACGCCACAGCGTTCTGACTTAGGTTTGAGAACAATTGGTGCCGTATTTATCCAAAATTATGGTAACACCCAGGCGGGCACAGCCTTAGACGAGTGCTCTGTGACATTTGAGGTCAAAGATCCGCCCCCGGCAATCTGTCAGGAACAATCAGTGGTGCTGGTCAGAAATCAGGCTAAGATTCAGCTCGAACAGCTCAAGGGTTTGCTTTATAAAGCTAACAAGGTCTACAAGCGGCTGTCTAGAAAGAATGGAAATCAAAAATTCGTCAACTTTAAAGGCGCTCTGAAGAACCACTATCAGACCAGCCGCGCAATTATCGATAGTGTGCCGGACCGGATTAAAGATTGTAGCAGTGAGTTTGGACGATGTGAGCAAATTGATTTCGGTAAACAGTATCAGGTCTATTTAAATACCTTGCCTCAGCTCTATTGCGACGGTGACGTGCTGCAGACCTGCAACTTTATCGATAACGTCGGAAAGAAACTTTTTAAGAAACTAAAGAATGAGTACCGCACAAAGATCATGAACAAACGAGGGCTTAGCCGCAGAGCCGCAAACAAGAAAGCAAAAGCGCGCGTACAGCGTAAGTTTGCAGGGCAAGCCGCCATCTTTGCTAAGGCAAGTTACGACCAGGTGGTACGCCTGAAAACAAACTATCGGACTGTGCATTTTGTTTGCCCATAAGCTGCTGCGATGATTGAACAAAGTTTAAATAATATGTCACATCTGAAGCATCAGGGTCATAACAACCGATAGGTAAATGAATATTTTAACAAAACAAAAAATGAAACACGTAGTATTAAGCTTCACTTTTTTAGTCTCACTATTATTTGCCTCAGCGGTCAGCGCCGAGCAGTTCACCTTTCACAAGGATAATATCGATACCTGTAATAACTTTGGTATCCCTGCTTCCAACCTTGGCAACAAGAATATTAAGGTGAAGTACATTGACTTTATTTATGACGACCAGTCAGAGACCTTTACTGCTGAAGTTCAGGTTGATAACAGCCGCAGTAAGATTGCAAACTTTTTTCATCTTGTCTTGACCTCAGGCTCGATGCCTCAGGGTGAAGCCGCAGCCGCTCACTTGTATTTTGATGCATCTGATCTGAATAATCCCAAAGTAAACGTTTTCTCTTACAATGGCGGTGGCAACAATACATGCGCTAACAGCCCCGGAAGCTGGGACACCGAGGCGCAGGGAATTCCATCTTTTAACCCGGATCCGATTCTCAACGACCAAAACTCAGCAGCGGTTCTGGAAGCTACTGCGGCTCAGTCTACAGTCGGCGGAAATCTGACGCGCACGTTTCGTGTAACCGTTGACGCCACCAAAATTAATGACTTCAGACCGTCTCTTCAAGACCGTTATTCCTACAGTTATCCATACCGAGGTCTCAACTTTGGCAAGAAGATTGGTGTCTGGTTCTGGGCTGCAGCAAATGCTGGTACCGGCTATAATAATAGCGGCTACTTAAATCGTTTGGACACTACTGAGTGTGCTATCTGCGACCAAACAGACTTTGAAACTAAGCAAGCCCCTGTTTGCTCAGGTTCAAGCGCTACACTTAACCCAGTCGCCCCGGGTGAGACAACAACTATGACAATTGAGGTCTCTGACCCTGACTGTAACGACGTTGAGAAGGCCGACCTGATCCTTACCTCACTGACTGGTCTGCCTGCCGGCGCAAAATCTGATGTCGGAATCGGCAGCAAGATTGCCTTTAACAGCCAGTGTAAGGGAGAAGTTAAGATCACCTGGACTCCAGTGATCTCTCAGGCCGGTAAGCATCAGGTCACGGCGACATTTAGTAAAGACTACGGTCTTGACCAGTTAGTCGCGCAGTGTGCTGGCGTAGAAGTTGACGTTACTCCTGACGCTCCACAGTGTAAGGAAGCTGACACAGACCCGCTGACCCAAGCTGACCAGGATATCGCTGAGATTACCCGTATCGCTCAAGAACTAGAGCGTAAGACAAAACGTCTGATGAAGAAGCTTGGTCGCAAGAATACTAAAGTTGATAACTTTGATGCGCCTCTGGAGAACTTAATCGGCTGGGAATCTTACAATGCAATTGTAAACGTACAAACGTATTACTTTGAGTGCACAAACACAGACTTTTGTGGCGAAGGATTGAGAATTACTAACCTCTCAGGAGAATTAGCGACATTTCAGTCAGCCGTTGACACTCTGGAAGTGATTGCAATCAGCAGAGCGAACCAGTTTGAGAAGTTTCGCAGAAAGTTTCTACGGAAAGTAAAAGACTTTGGTCGCAGAAAAGCTAAGCGTAAGGCCGCCAGACAGGCGAACCGTTTTAGAAATAATATCATTGCTACGGGTAAGTCTGCATCATCTCAGGTGAACTTACACATCGCAAACTATGGAATCCAACGGATTAGTTGCGATAAGCCAATCTCGTAGGCTGCTACGCGATTACCAAAGTAGTCAGAGTAATTTTATTACTCTGACTTTTTTTTTGAGCGAGACTTAATCGTTGAGATCAAAATCCCCCAAGAGAGTCGGGAATGCTGCCATTGCCCCCCCCCCCGCTCTCCAGGCAGCCCTAATTTAGGTTTACCAGCCAAAGAACCGGTGCATTTGGGGCGGGCCTGTTTCTCAGACGCTGGTTATTGGAAAACCAGTTATCCTTGGCAGGTCTATTGGGAATAATTCTCCTGATTCTGTGCCAGTATCCGACCAGCTCCTGCGGATAGGAGCTTCGCTGATACCTCAGCTGCAAGGTCAAGATATGAGTCAGTCGCTCCGACCGACTCAGCTTCAATTTTTTTCTGACCGTCATGGCTATATACAGCAGCAGTGATTCTCACCTGTTCCTTAATCACTTTTGCGTAAACTCCGACAGCTGAATTGCAGTCTGCATTTAGTAGTTCGATAACCCGGCGTTCGCCGTAGTACTGAGCAATCAGCGCCTGACCACTTAGCTTAAACAGCGCAGTTTCAATTTGCTCGTTGTCGCCGTGATACTGCGCGACAAGATTACCCTGATTAACCGCCGGCAAAAAGTCTTTTATCGGGAGCTGGCTACCGTTTACATTCAGCGATAAGCGTTGTACTCCGGCAGCAGCCAGCAAGATTGCCTCTATCCCTCCCTCTCTGCGGCTTAGCTTCTGCAAACGGGTGTCGATATTACCGTTAAGCGTTACCACTTGCAGGTCAGGCTGCAGGTGCAGCAATTGAGCCTTTCTGCGCAAACTGCTGGTGCCAATAACAAATTGCGAGGGTAAGTCTGAGATGCGATGTCGGCTAGCTGATTGCGGAAATATCAGTAAATCGTTAGCAAAAGCACGAGGCATGATCGGTATTGTTCTGGTGCCCGGCAGGATTTCTACGGGAAGATCCTTGGCAGAGTGGATTGCCAGGTCAATTGTCTTATTTGCTACCGCAGTATCGATTCCCGAGATCCACTCCTGCTTATCTTTGACCTTTTCTGTCTGACTGCGGTTACGATCGCCTTGGGACTGCAGCGTGATAACCTCAGGTATAAACCCCAGCTGTTCTAATTCCTGGGCAATTAAGCCTGTTTGTGTTACCGCCAGCAGGCTCGCACGCGTCCCTAATTTAATTTTCATTGAGCTCTAATCGATGTATAAGTAGCCTTAGGCAGTATTCCTCTTACTTTTAACCACAACTAAACCTACCATGCAAAAGCTTCGGTTCCGGTATTTAATTTTGTTGCCTGCTCTCTTGTTGGTTTTCTCGGCTTGTACGCCGATTAACAGAAGCTGTCATCCTTTGTATGGCTGTAGCGACTCCCGGTCGGACAAACGCCTTAGAGGCAGCCTGGATTTTGCTAAGTTTAATCAACTCAAAAGTCGCAAACAAATCTCTGTCACCCAGAAGCAACGGATTTTTTTGCCTAACGGTGACCAGCAATTTCTTGGAAGGATCAAAGGGTTTGGCATCACTCGCTTAGAATTACAGATGCTAAGCGCTGGTCAGATAGTATTTAAAAAATACGTCGGCAAAGTAAATTTAGACCAGCAAAAATCTGGTAGCTTTAAATTTAGAGCGCGTCTACCTAAAAAATATCAGACTGCTGAAGACTGGCAGATTGTCGGTTTCAGATAGCCAGAGACTTGCGGTAGTAGATGTCAGCGGTTAGATGCTCTTGGTTCTATGGGCTCTGAACTCAGATATCAGTTTGACAGCACACCCATCGCAGCTGGCCGATACTTAGGGGTTGCTGAATAAGTAACCCCTAAGTCAAAAGAGTTTGGCTCGTTTGCAGAAGCACAGTTTCTGGCGAAAAAATCTATGATTTTGCTGAGTATTCTTTTGGTAAAAAGAGAAAATAGGGCCTCCTGAAGATATGCTTTAATGATGCGATAGCAGCATTGCAATTAGTTGGGTTTAGATGAAGTACAAGTGTCAGATTAAGTCCTAAGCATTTAGCATTATTACTCGAAAGACTTTTTCGGCAGGCCCTACTTAAGGCTGGTCTACATCTTTTATCGGTACTTTGGGGTTCACGGCCAGAGATTCACTTAAATAATAGTTGATCATTAAGGCCATTTTTTTGCCAGTATGCACTGCGAACTGTCTCTAGTAGTTCAGCCCTTTCGGTCAGGCCAGTCTGCTTATGCAGCAGCTGCCAGCGTTTGATTCTGTAGGGAAAAGCTTGCTCCAACCAAATCTTATAGCTCCGCGTCTTTGTCTTAACCTGAGCGATAAGCTCACTGCTATCAGATAATTTCTGATAGCTAAGAGTCGCATCTACCCATTGCTGTTTTGTCTGTCGGTCGCCAAGCTGACTGTAGACACTGCTGGTAAGTAATTTGTATTCACCGGACTTTACCAGATTGCCCCCGGGTCTGCCTCTGAGCGTAAGAAGCAGACTGTCCTCAAAAAGCGCGGGGGTTTTCTGGGGCAGCAGATAACTGGTGTCAGCCTGTTGTTCAAAATAGGAATGACTCGTGATTTGATACCCCGTAGGGCGGGTGTTGAGCTGAGAGAAAAAGTTTCCGCACCACTCTGAAATAACTAGCGAGGTCTTGATCGGGTTTCCACTAAGACCTGCAGTCGGCTTCCCGGCTCCCCACTGCTCCAACGCAACAAAACTGCTTAACATCAGATAATAGGGGTAGACACCTGTCTGAAAATTATAAACCTTGTTTAGCTTTAACACCGGTATGCTCGGCGCACTAAGCCTTTCATTTTTTACCTGTAGTTCGGTGTTAAAATCCTCAGTGACAAAAATGAGCGTTGCTGAGCCTAGCCGAACCTGACCATAGCGGGGAATCTCAAGTGAATACCTGCTGATCTCAGCCTCTCCATTACCCCAATAATCCCAGAATTGGTCGCTAATTGCTAAAACGGGCGACAACAATATCTGTAGAATCAGAGAGATAGTAATCAGAAAGGTCAAAGAAAAAGTCTGGAACATAATTTGTTTGCGTTCTATGCGCTCCTTCTCCGGCAACCTGAGACGCTCGTGGATATAAACGATTAAAAAAGCTACAAACCACAGGTAGTATTGCGGAAAGAACACTCGGTTGAGACCAACAAAGCAAAGCATAACTAACATCATCGCCAGAGCAACCGATATTCTCTGACGAAAGACCTGCCAGTAGATCACAATTAAGGCAAGCAGAAAAACCAGAGATCTGGCCTCGGCATCGACTGCTTCAACGTTACTTGCTTTTCTGACTGCTGAATACAAAATCGTCCTGAAAAAGCCACTGCTGTCATCGATGATAAAGGGCAAAGAACAAACTAGCGGAATTAAACCTGAGAATACGGCTATCTTAAACCCTGCACTAACACCGCTTTTACCCAGATGGTGCAGAGCGATGATCGGTAAGCAGAAAATTGCTATCTGTTTGAAAAGAATCGAAACACTAAAAACCATTGCCTGTTTGGTTCCAGCGCGGCAGAAGAAAAATGCACAGAAAATCGGCAGAATTGCGATAAAGTTTGTCTGAAGGCTGGCAGCCGTATGCAATGACCAGCGGGCATTCCAAAAAAGTGCTGTAAGCACCAGTGCTGTGAGCGGAGCCCCCAGCGAAAAGCTAAAGGTGGTAAAGATTATACAACCAATTAATAAGTACAATATGGCATTGAGGTAGATCCAGTTGCCCGCGAAGTGGCTTTGGTCTGCCTGTAGTTGGCCGAGGTTAATTTGATCGAGTACACAGCTTAGCAGATAGAAACCAGGGAGATAGGTGGCTGGCTTAACGATTGTCTCAGCCCCCTCATGATGGATCCGCGAATAGGGATTAGTGCCCCTGCAGATTCTTTGTCCCTCCTGCCAGATGCTTTTGTAGTCCGACCCGGCATATGATTTCCCCAAATTAACCGCAGATCGGCGCACGCTGTAGTCAGAAGCTATAAAAAAAAGCACAGCGAAGACTGCAAGGCTGCAGTAGGTCAGAAGCCTGTTGTTCATGCTAAACGTGCTTAGCCTTCGCTGGTTCAGCTAAGCTTGCCTGCTCGTTGTTTTCAGTCTGCCCTGTTAAGCGTTGCTTAGCCTGTTCATGAATGTAGATGATCACAAATACTGAAATCCAGAGATAATACTGTGAGAAGAAAACCCGGTGTAAACCGCAAAAAAGCAGAAAGCTGATCAGTACCGCAAGCTTCTCGGTTATCATACCGCGGTATACAGCCAGATAAACTAGGACTAACCCGGCCTTAAGGAGCAGTCCTTTGACCTCAAGCGACATAACCGTCACGTTCCGACTGACTCTGTCGGCAGAATGAGTCAGAGAACTCAGTACGCCGGAGAAATCATCGAGCAGAAAAGGCATAGTAATTAAAACGGGAATGATCAGCACAAAGAACAGGCGTGACAGAATCTGCCGCGGTTGCTGTTTAAGCATATGCTGACGAATTCCGCTGAGAACTAATACTGGTAGGGCAAAGATTGCTAATTGCTTCAAACAGAGCGACAGACTAAATAACAGCAACTTCGGCTTCTGACTGTTCACAAATAAAAGAGCCAGCAGAAGTGGTAATATTGCAATCAGATTAGTCTGCAGATTCCCGGTGGTGTGCAACGTCCAGCGACTAAACCAAAAAAAGCCGGTAAGAATCAACGCCAGCGCGGCTTGGTCGATTTTTAAGAAGGCTACAAAAATTAACAGACCACAGAGCAGGTAGACTGCAGCGTTGACGTAAATCCAACTAATTGCAAAATGCTGATCCGCCTGCCTGGCAGTGATCTTCTGCAGTCCGCAGGCAAAAAGATAAAAACCCGGCAGATATGTTGGCGGCTTGTACTTTGCTTTTTTCTCACCGCTGTTAAACCGGGAGTAAGGATTCTCCAGCAAACATACACGCTGACCTTCCTGCCAGATACTGCGAAAATCACTACCGGCAAACGATTTGGTTTTATTGATTCTTATTTGCTCAAGGCTGTAAAAAGCTGCTGTCAGAAAGAGCGCCAGACTCAGCAAACAGAACAAGGCAGTCTCAATGTGTTTAATCATAACCTGCCTATGCTAACTGATGCAGGTTGCTTTACAAGCCAGTTTAAACAAATTAAAATCAGCTTTTAATTTCCACTCCGAACTGAATGTTAATTGGTACAATTACAAGCGAAAGTGAACTTCGGCAGTCACTAAAACCATTTGCCCCCTATTCAATCGTAGACCGGGGTTTTGAGTATTCTAATTTCGGTCAGGTCAGTGACTGTGAGCGACAAGATGATGTAGTCACTGCAACAGTCGTTGTAGAAAACGATGAATTCCAGCCAGAAATATTTCTGAAAAAAAACGAGATTCAAAAGGCTGAATGCTCATGTCTCCCTGCTGAGGATATAGCAGAGCAATGGTGTCCACATTTGATCGCCCTGGCCTTTAAAGGGCTTGAGCTCAATTACTTTAATCCCGGGGCTGCTAATAACAGGCCAGCTGATGACGGTGATCAGTCGATGTCGGAGATCAAAATTAACGAGATGACTTCAGGGCAGGTTGCGGAGCACATTCGTGCTGCCAATTCACTGGGATTTCATGATGTAAAGGCTGAGTATTTCCCCAACATCACTATGCAGGTGGAGCTCTCTAATACATCACTTAAGCTAAATTTGGCTTTTGACGACCACGTGATCTCAGGCAGTCAGCCCGAAGCAGGACAGAAAAACTCGTCCCGTGAGCTCGACAATGTGCTGGTGCAAACATTGTTTGATGAAGCGGAATGGAATGAGTCCGAGAACTTCTGGTATATTGGCAGTGCCGGTAGTATCGAAACAGTACTCGGAATCATTCAGGAGTACGAAGATGTAATATATATACCCAGTGGCAAAAAGCTTAAGTTCAGCCGCAACCTGATCCGTTCACTTGTTGAGATCGAATGGCAGGACAGTGCAGTAGAACTCCTGCAGTTTTGGATCCTGCCTGACGGCAGCCGCAAATACCGCGAGAGCGAAATTATCGGAAATCAGGGGACATTTACCGCAGAAGGCAAGGATAATTGGACAATCGTTGATAACACAGTTTTCAAACTTGAGCCGGCAGCCAGCAAGCTCAGCGAGATCTTCCCGCATAGTGCAGCCCTGATCTTTAGCTGGGGTCAGGCAAGCAGTATCATGGAGCTGCTCCATCAGAACTTGATCCCTACGGAACTCCTGTCAATTAAGAATCCAAAAAAACAGCCAGATGCTGAGATCAAGCAACCCAAAGTGCGCTTTATTTTCGAGCCTGATGTTTCTAACGTAGACCTGCGCAACAACACGGCGGCTACTAGTGGTAAGCCTCTGGAAATCGAAGCCAGGCTATTCTTTGATTACCCACAGGCACCTGCTGATAAAAAACTGGTATATCTTGCCGACCGCGAATATGAAACTGAGTGTACGGATCTATTGCTTAGCCTGGGCTTTGCCTCAGAAGAGCAGGAGGTCTGGAAGATCCAGGGTGATGATGCTCTGGATTTAATCTCTGAGGAAGCTCTACCCTTCAAATCAGAGTGGGAAGTAGAGAATTTTGCTGACATCAGAACCGCAGTCAAATTCTCTGAACTTTCTGTGAAACTGAATATTTCTGACAATGATGAAGACAAATCGGATCTAGATTGGTTCAAGTGCAGTATCTCGCTCCATCAGAACAATGCTAAAATTCCAATTGGCAAGATCTTTCAGACAAAGGCCGGCACTTATAATCGCTGGATGCAGCTTGATAACGGTTCTTGGGCAAAAATTCCGGGCGGTGGAATCAACAAGCTCAAGACCACCATTGGCTTGGTTACAAATAACTACCGACATCGCAACGAGATTGAGTCTAAGGTCTCAACAGCTCAAGCAGTTGCTCTCTACCAGCACGCCAACGATGATTTTAAAGTCACAGCGACAGAGCAGATTGCAACAGTTGCTGAGAAGCTGGCAAACTTTGACGAGATTAAAGAAATAAAACCTTCTGCTCAGTTTAACGGCAAGCTGCGAAAATATCAGAACGAAGGTTTATCCTGGTTAAACTTCCTTAATGAATACAATTTTGGCGGCATCCTCGCAGATGAAATGGGACTGGGTAAGACTGTCCAGACTCTGGTGATGTTGCAGTACCTGAAAAATTTAAAAGATAAAGACAAAAAGCTGACTAAGCCAGCCTTGATTGTTGCTCCAACCTCGGTGACAACTAACTGGCTCTATGAAACGCAGAAGTTTACACCTGACCTAAAGGCGATGGTTCTGCATGGTACAAACCGCAAAGCACTGTTTCCGGAGATTGAAAAGCACGATGTGGTGATCACCTCCTATGCATTATTGCGCATAGATCGAACCCAATTAGAGAAAAAGAAGTTTGACTATATCGTTCTCGATGAGGCGCAAAATATCAAAAACCCACTGACGGCTACGGCAAAGGCTGCCAAGGCAATTAAGGCTAAGCACAGGCTTGCTCTTACCGGTACTCCGACTGAGAACAGACCGCTGGAATTATGGTCGATCTTTGACTACCTGATGCCGGGCTACTTAGGATCGCTGGAGTTCTTCCGTAATCAGATTGAAAAGCCGATTCTCGAATCTGAAAACAGTGCTGAGACAATAAAGCTGCTCAATAATAAGACCAAGCCCTTTATCCTACGCCGTCTAAAGAATGACGTAGAGAAAGAGCTACCACCTAAAGTTGAACAGGAAATGCGTGTGCCAATGTCCGAATCTCAGGCTGGATTATATGCTCAGATTCTTGAGGAAGTCAGACCTAAAGTAATGGATGCTGTTGACCAACGCGGTGTGCGTGGGGCCAGTATTTCAATTTTAGCGGCCCTGCTCAGATTACGACAGGTATGTAACCATCCTAACTCAATTGAAGGTTTAAAAGACCTGCCTGACTTCACATCCGGAAAGTTTGATTTGCTAAAAGAGCTGGTAATTGAGTCTTTGGCCAATGGCCGCAAGATTCTGCTCTTTAGTCAGTTCCGCGAGATGCTTAACATCATTCGCAAGTGGCTAAACAGCGATGAGATCAAGCATCTCTATTTGGACGGCAGCACAAAAAACAGGCAGGATCTCGTTGATACATTTAACAGCGATCCAAGTGTGAAGCTCTTTTTGATCAGTCTGAAAGCTGGTGGAACAGGACTAAATCTGACCGGGGCTGACACTGTAATTATCTATGACCCATGGTGGAACCCTGCTGTTGAGAGTCAGGCTGTTGACCGGGCCCACAGGATTGGACAATCTAAGACGGTTAACGTCTACAGGTTAGTTACTGAGGACTCAATTGAGCAGAAGATCATGAATCTAAAAACTAAAAAATCTAACCTGATCGATGCGCTGATTAATGATAACGGCATGAGTGGTTTGAGTCTGACCAAAGAAGAGCTCAGCTCACTATTTAGTCCGATGAAAGAGTAGTCGGCCAAAAAACTCTCTCTGTGCTGGGCAGCTGGTCTTGGAGAACATGGCCGCTGTCTGGACCTTTAACTAACTTAAAATACTTCACTAATCTTGCTTTTAGTGGTGGTTTTTTTTATATATACCTAATGGAAGACAACAATAAGAAACAAAAGGCACTGACCAAAGCTGAGTTATCAGAAGGAATTTTCTCGATTATTAAAGTTGAGAAAAATAAGGCTAACGATATTGTTGAAGATTTTATTGAGTTGATCAAGACCGGTTTGGTCGAGAACGAAAAAGTGATGATCTCAGGTTTTGGCTCATTTGAAGTCAAATCAAAACCTCCCCGAAAAGGCCGGAATCCGCAAACCGGTGAATCAATTATTCTGCGCTCCCGCAAAGTTGTAAAGTTTAAACCAAGTCAGATTCTTCGTAAGTCGATCAACAACGGCAAGTCTTCGTACTAGTCTACTAATACGTAATATACTCCGCTTAACTTATTAAATTAGTCTCTGACTAAAAGCCCTGACTCTATTAAATGGGGCGAGTTAATCTGAACAGTCCTACCTCAGAAACTCCGGGACACCATCATCAAAAAAACTAAACGACGTCTGTTTAAGCTTATCAGGTTCTCTCGTAGATTTTAGGTTTGAAAGGCCCGCTCCTATTAAACGAATCGCCCGGTTAAACTCAACCTGAGAAAATAGGTAGGACAGGACTTCGACTGCCAATTGTAAATCTGCCACCGGTCTTGGCAGAGTGATACTTCTTGAGATAATTGTGAAATCTGAGAACTTTACTTTTAGCGTTACCGTAAACCCCAGAGCTGAGATTCTCGCCACCCGATCCATTAGTTTCTCAGCAACCTCAGAGATTGCTAATTTTATCTCTGCTTCTGAGACCTTATTCTCCAGGAAGGTACGCTCGGCGCTCACAGACTTACGAATCCGATTGCTGCTGACCGATCGCCTGTCAATTCCGCGGACTACATTATAGAAGTAGTTGCCGGACTTGCCAAAGCGCTCTGTTAGCTCATCGAGAGAGCGCAACTTTAAGTCCCGGCCAAACAAAATCCCAGCCGCAGCCATCTTCTGTTCGGTAGCCTTTCCCACCCCGTGAAACTTGCGCATGGGTAGAGTCGCCAATAAGGCCTCCGCCTGACCAGGCAAGATTGTCGCCTTACCATCTGGCTTATTGAGTTCGGAGGCGATCTTTGCCAGAAACTTATTGTATGAGATGCCAGCTGAAGCTGTCAGGCCTGTCTGACGCTTTATATCAGATAAAATGGCCTCTGCCACCAGTGTAGCCGACCCGATGCCCTTTAGATCACTTGTGACGTCGAGATAGGCTTCGTCCAGAGAAAGAGGCTCGACTAAATTGGAATACTCATAAAAAACCTTGCGGACGATCGCAGAGATTTCGCGATAACGTTCCATTCTGGGTTTGACGAAAATAATATCTGGGCACAAGCGCAAAGCATTTATTGAGGACATCGCTGAGCGAACGCCAAATTTGCGAGCTTGGTAGCTGGCGGTAGCAACAACACCTCTTCCGCTGGTTGAACCGCCCACAGCGATCGGCCTGTCCCTTAGCTCCGGAAAGTCGTGCTGCTCCACGGATGCATAAAACGCATCCATATCGACGTGGATAATCTTTCGGACCAGTTCCAACTAAAATCTCAAACTCAATAAAGCAATCAGCCTAAAAGATAAGCCTATACTATGTTCTAGTTTATTTCTAGCTTTTATTTCTCTGTAGCAAAAAGATTGCCCGGCTGGCAGACCCAAACGTCAGCCAAAGAGTCTTCTTATCGCGCACCATCTGCCGGTGGATTCATGATAAGTTGGAACAGAACTGATCAAAATTTAGTAGGGGTTGCTGATTAAGTTACCCCTAATTTAGAAGAGCAAAGCTCTTTTGCAGAAACGTAGCTTCTGGCGCAAAAAGCTCCGATTTTGCTGAGTCTTCTTTTGGTGAAAAGACAAACGTAGGGCCTCCTGACAATACGCTTAATGATACGCTAAATCTTCTCCAAAACATGCACTAGGATGACTAAGGCTGACGGATCCTGATTGAAGACAGACCTTCATACAGGTCTTTGTTCAGGCCTGCTGAAAAAGTCTTTTTTATGATAAGGCTGAATATTTGGGACTATATCTGACACTTGAAGTGCAAGGGTTTAAGCCAAAATGGCCAAACCCCTTGCACTTCAAAAACCGATTAATTGCGATGCTGCTGCCGCATCATCAAAAGATATCTTAAGGAGGCCCTAAATTTGTCTTCTCAGCTTAAAATCGAAGATTTTTACGCCAGAAACTGCGTTTCTGCAAAAGAGCGAAGCTCTTTTGAACTAGGGGTTACTCTTTTAGCAACCCCTGATTAGAATAAGAAAAGCTTTCCAGACCAACTTAATGAAAGCCGCTGCCAAGCAAACCGCAAGTATGCCCCATGCTACACGAGCGTCTACACAGTTTGAGTAAGACTATTTCGACAAATCAGAAACTCTAATAAGTTCTGTTGCCAGTCTCCCCGTTTTTTTCCTTGAGCATCTCCAGAGCCAACTCCATACTCTCACGATAGCCTTCTACAAAAGTTCTATTCTCTCTAGGGAGAGCTGTATCCTGTAGATCCTTAACATAAGCGATAAATCGGCCAGGAGCCTCTTTCTCAGCCAAAGTGGCTCGTCTGGCTCGCTCAGCCTTAGTTTCCTGAACCCAGCCTTCGTACCGGGCTAATTGCGAACTCACTTGTCGGTAAATATCAACGTCAGTTTGCTGGTTTGACTGTGGTTCCATCATAGTTGTAGCAGTTTTCAAATTTTCTGAAGTTTGGATCAACTTTAACTCTTATTCAAGACTAAAGCATAAAATTATCTGCGGGCTAGCTTTTATCGTGAGAAACACTAAGAGAAGTCTGCGCTTTAGAATAGTTTAGACTTGCTGAGCAGATTGTGGCTGTAAATAAAATCTCCAGTTCTATTATACCGAGGGTTTAGAACTAAGCGCGGCACTTCAGGCATCAAACTTAGCTATATGCATAAAGCATTATAGCGTAAATGACTTTTTTAGCATGACCTAAGCACTCGGCATTATTACACGAAGCACTTTTTCAGCAGGTCTCAGGTACGCCTGAGGACCAGATCTGCTATTGTAGGACTCCTTAATTTATCTTACAGCTTATATCGAGAGCAACAGGATAAGACTGTACCCATTTCATCAGGCGCCATCTGGATCCGTAAGATTTCACCAGACACTCCGATGGAACATTCGGGACTACACCGGCGACATCATCAGCGATAAAAGGAAACTGCTTGGTGCTTAAACTCCAAAGCATATGAACCAAACTGGGCTTTACCCGAAAGTAAACTGCATCTTCGGGCGGGCAGTCTGTTTGGTTTTCACAGCCCGTGATAGACCAGGAATTATTATCAGCATCAATTTCATTCTTTCCGTTCAGAAATAGAGTCTCACTCCGAATATTTCCCCCATGCATCAGAGCATTAGAAACAATCCTGGACAGATCATAGGGCGGCTCGTAGACCGTTGCAAAGGAGAAGTCCTTCAGAAAAGGGATCTGTAATGGAAACGACAGGATTAAAATTGTCAGAGAAATAAAGACAATTGCTTTAATTTTTGAGAACTGACCCGACTCATTTTCTGAAGTCACGACTTCTGTCGACCTGAGTTTACTTCTGAGAAGTGACCAAAGATCTCTCAGAAATCCCTGCTTCGGATAGCAATAGAAAAACCAGGCATCCCGAAATAAAAACAAGGGGTACTTTAAGAATGGCAAAAATCGCAATAGCGGTTTTATGATGATCAGGAAAAGCCACAGCAAGGCAGACTTGATCTGCAGAATTGTCCCGGCAACAACACCAAGGTTTTCGCCAAGCGTGTTCTGCTTGTTTTTGCCGGCAGACTCGTTCCGCGTGGCAGCCTTAAGCCGACGGGTCTTTTTAAGGAGTTCTTCTACTTCTTCCTCACGCATTGCTTACTGCATCGCGTAACTTCAGCTTCTTCTCAGCCCGGTCGTAGGTAAAGTGCATCTGTCCGGTAAAGCTTGGATCATGAAGTAGCTGGTTTGCCACTGACGGCTTAAGTCCGTCTGCGATAAAACCGATTATCCCGCGCGCTCCATTTATTGGTTGATAATTATCAGCACAGAGGTCTGCCAGGTCATGCTCTAAGATACTGATCGAAATTTCCGGGTGCGTTGTTTGCAGCATAGTATTTAGCTTTGAGATCTCGCGAGTGGCAATCTTTTGAATAATCTGCAGGGATAGTCGGTTAAAGCAGACGATATTACGCCGGCCATTGAATCTGTTTAAGAACTCCGGTCGGTACTCTTGCGCCAAATCTTCCAGCGCCAGGCTTTGAGCCTCTGCATAATCAATATTTTCATTGAGTAGGTGAGGCGTCCCGATGTTTGTGGTCATAATGATGACAGTCTCAGTAAACGAAACTGTTAGCCCACGATTATCAGTGAGTCGTGCGTCATCAATAATCTGCAGAAATACATTAAACAAATCCGGATGAGCCTTCTCGATTTCATCAAAAAGAATAATTCGATTAGGATTCTTTCGCAAAGCATTTGTCAGAATCCCCCCTGCCTCATAGCCCTCATAGCCCGGAGGAGCTCCGATTAATTTGGCTACAGCATGCTTCTCCATATACTCTGACATGTCAAAACGCAGCAGTGACCGTTCATCATCCATTAGCGAAATGGTCAACGCTTTGGCCAGTTCCGTTTTACCGACACCGGAGGGGCCCAAAAACAAGAAGGCTGCCTGTGGTTTATTTCTGGACTGTAGCCCTGCTCTGGCAACCCGAATTGAATCGGCAAGCTTTTCTACTACGTGGTCCTGACCATAGACTCTTGAGGCAAGGTCTGCTCTGAGGTTCAGAAGCTTCTGTCTCTCATCCTGTCCTAGCTTACTTAGCGGAATCCCGGAAATCTGACTAAATTCTTTTAAAATATGTTCTGATCTGAGAGCTAACTTTTGATTAAATTCAGCGGACAACTGGTTATACCGTTTTCGGTTTAAATCGACCTGCGCCTGGAAACGCTTGATTTCATCCTTTAGTGCTCTGACCTGTTTACTGTCGAAACCAGCCTGCATAATCGAGAAGCCTCCCTTAGTTGTCACTTCCTCCTCCCGCTCGTCATCTTCTGCGGCCTCAGATTGTAATGCTAAAAGTTCGTTTTCCAGATCCCTTATTGCCTCTTCCCCTTTGAGCTGCTCCTTTGAGAGTTCGCTGATCTGTTTGCGCTGCTCACTAAGTTGATTCTGCAGGCTGTCATACTTTGTCTTAAGCCGGGAAGACTCGTTCTGCGCATCATCGGTTGTTTGCCCGGCAAGTGCATCAATGCGTTTGCGGAGTTCAACTAACAGCGGGTGCTCAGAATGGGCGGAGAGGCGATAGCTAGTCAGCGCTCTGTCAATCAGCGTCAGACTACGCTCCGGCTGTGCCCGACTCAGGCTCAAGTCAGAAACGCGGTACTTATCAGTTTGAGAGATGGCAGTTTCAATCGCCTCGTCTGTCACACTAATTCGGTGATAATTTTCAAGATCAATCACACAAAATTTTACGATTTCTTTTAATTTATCTTCTTCTGGTTCAGTAATCTCAAGTAAGGTCAGAATCTCTCGCATATCTGAATGAGCTTTCAGAACAATCTCGAGATCATCATCTCTGGACTCGAGAATAACCTGGAACTTTTTGTTGCGAACGTCGCGTACCAGAGAATTGATCAAGTGCGAACAACCGGCATTTCTGGCAGCCTCAATGAAGTTTCTTGTATCTTCAATCATTAAAACTGTCTCAGGCGACCTCGAGAGTGTGGCCACTGCCCGGGTAAAGCCTTGATTAATCTGCTCAGCATCTCCGCTAGCGAAAAGTGCATCGACCTCTAACCAAAAAAAACGCTTATTTCTGATATCAAATGAAGCTTCCGGGTCAGACTTTAGCGCCTCTAGTCCCAAACAGATTGCGGTACACCCTACCCCTCCGGGGCCGACCAATAAGACAGAATTAGCCTTGCTGCGCAGCAGAATTCCACTGATGCGTCTGATTTCCTCATCTCTACCGACTAGCTCAAACTCGTTAGCCTGCAAGGAGTCAGACGCCCGGAACAAATAGTCGTGAGAGGGAATTTTAGCGGATCTTGGCATGCGGTTTTCCTGAAGTTATAGCTTTAATCCGCCAAGATCTCCCTTAGTTTCAGGACCGGCCTTTTCTGGTTTCTTAGTCTGGCTGCCTTTACTGATCTCTGCACCGACATCTGCGTTGATCCCGTAGGCTGATGCAACGTCTTGCTGAATTTCTTTTGTGACCTCTTCCAGCCCGCTGATTTTATCTTTGACTGCCTTCACATTTTCTTTGGTCAGCTCAGAAGCTTTCCTGATCACCTGCCCCATTGCCGCCAGATCATCAATTGCTTTAGACAAGCCATCACTCTGGTCTCGGATCCCCGAGGCCCGGCGCAAAGCATCCTTAGCAATTGTTCTATTGGTTTTCTCGTTCATCATCGACAGCGAGATACTGGTCATCTCACTAGCCTCATTAAGAGCTGCGCCGGAGAGAGCGTTTAAGGTTGTGGCCAGACGTTGAGCGACTCCAGCAATGCCCGAGCTCTGTATTCCTCTGGTTTTGCCGATTTGTTGCTGATTACTGTCTTTCATCGACTTTATCTGAAAGCTTGCATTCGACAACTCTGCCAGAGTTGTTCCGGTATCAACGGCTACAGTATCTAGCGCTGTGATATGCTCTTCGACTGCCCGCAGGTTTTTCTCACCGGTCATTCTCGTGATCGCATTATCCTCTGCTTCGACTTTTGACTGCAGACCGGTCCGCAACTCCTGATTATTACTCTCGGCTTCTTTCTCGGCCTCTTTAAGGACAGTGTAGATACTCTCCATGCTATCATTCATCTCTGAGACACCATCAATGTGACTATTGCGCTGCTCTAAGTGACCCATAACAGATCCGACCCGCTCCTCTGCAGTATCGACAAAATTATTAGCCGCGTTGACCAATTCCTCTTGTTTATCTTTGTGTTCATCACTTGAGATATCGAGCAAGTTCCGCAGCTGAGCCTTCTGCTGTGCAAGTTCTGTGAACTTGGTACTAGCAGGAGTGTTTAACAGAGCCTGAGTGGCCTCAAGCTCCTGTTCTAAGTCTGCCCTTTCGACCTCAGCATCCTTCATATCGATTTCTTCGATTTCAGCCAGCCGTTCCTTAGACTCGGACTTTATCCCCCCAAGACCGAAAAAGCTCCGGTCTCTCTTTAAGCGGGAACGCTCAAGCTTAAGTTTATTAATCTTTAACTCCAGATCCTGTTGCGTACGAGCCTGAGCTTCTAACTTTAGTTGATTTTCCTTTTCTCTTTCCTGATCGTCTTTAATTTCTTTGAAAACATCAAAGATGATGTCACCGCCTGCCATTCTCAAATCAAAAACAGCGTCGACAATATTGGTTAAGGGCTGCATTTTGTTATCAAAATCGAGCAGAGCAGAGTTTATGTCATCGTAGACCATCTTTAGTTCAGAGAACGCCTCAGTGTCGGTCAATGAAATTAGTTTTTGCGACATATTCTTTCGCTGTAGCTGCAGCCATTCTTTGAAAAGTTCTAACTCTCTAAGCTTGGATTTATTCAGCTCTTTGCCGGCTTCAACAGCATAGGAGAGCTCCTTGGTGATTGCTGTTTTCTTCTCTTCCGGGGATAAGCTTTGGTTCCAGAGAATTTGCTTAAAAGTATTAGCCTCAATCTGCGCAAAGCGTTGCTCGCTGACTGAACTCTGTTGCTTCTCGGCTTTAACACTGCTGGCCGAGCGTTGCTGCGCAGTCTGAGTTTGTCCGGCTTGTTCGACTAAATCGGCCAGGGAACTTGATTTTTTAGGAGCTGATGAGGACATAGGAGCAGGAGATTAAATTAAACTATGCTATTTGATGCCGCCGGATTTAGAAATGGCTCATTTTATTAGCCCCCTGCGGAGACCTCTACAACTGAGCGGGCAGCTTTTCATGGGTGAACAAAGAGTGCGTAAATTAGACATTTTTCAGCTCTATTCGATAGTTTAAGACTCTTGCCTTACCGGGGTCTGCTGATTAGTAGGTAATTTAGGAAGATCCTAGACTGACTGATTATCACCTACAATAGAGGTGGAAGGTTACTGCTTAATCAGGGCCTGCTAAGGCACCACCACCCCCAATTTTGGCTGAGGATAACACCAGTGGTGCTTACCAGCTAAAGACATCTGACCTCAGAGAATTGCCGAAAGGCTCAAACTGGTTCTGTTTCTGGGATGTGCTAAGTCTATTATGTGCCAGAAGCTAAGCTTTCGGCGATACTCTACCGATACTATAACTATGAATAGCTCTAAACTTAGCAAGGGATTTAGTCTGATTGAATTGCTGGTGACAATCGCAATTGTCGGGGTGCTGGCCGCGATGGCTCTTGGCTCTTTTAACGAATATACCCAGCGAGCAAAGTACATGAGTGCCAAACAGGTCCTGCACAATATGCTCACCGACTACAACGCAGTCTTATCCGACTATTCCAGCGAAGACGAGATGTTTGAGTCTTTAGGTGTGACTGACACTAGGTCAATTAAGGTTGTTACACAAAAAACCAGACGCAGCGATAGATGGCAGGCGCAACGTATCAAGAACATTGTTCTCCCCAACATAGAGTTGACAGACTCAGAGATGGTCGCCGGCATCTATCGGATTGGTAGTAGCTCCTCTCTTTTGTTAGCAGCCAGTCACTGTCGTTCACATAAAAATTCGGTCAGTGGGAATGGACGCTCGCGGTCGACACTCTGGAGCTACTCCACCTCACTCGGCTATATCAGGGACGGAACTGCTGCCATCTTTCTCTGCGACGAATAGGGGGTTAATACCGGAACTTAAAGAAAGACAATTTAGGATAGCTTAAGCATACGCAACCTCAGCAATCACAGGTCTACCTCTTGCTATTGTATTGAGTCTTTTCGGCGTTAAGCTCTTCTATCTTAATTGCATGGGCCGATAAGCCATGCCCATATCGGATCTGTTAAGAACTAAATAGGGCCTGGTTTATCGTGTCACGATGCTAAATGCTCAGGGCCTAATCTAATACCTGAAGAGCAAGGATTTTAGCCAAAAATGGCCGAAGCCTTTGCACTTGATAAATCCGATTAGTTGCAATGCTGCTATCGCATCATAAAAGTATATCTTCAGGAGGGCCTAGTTTTGTCTTCCGCCAAAAGATTTCTCAGAAGAATCAGAGATTTTTGCGCCAGAGACTACATTTCAGCAAAAGAGTAGCGCTCTTTTAGATTAGAGGTTACTTATTGAGCAACTCCTAAATAGAATTGAGGAAAGGTTCAATCAATTTAAAGCCTTCAGGGTCTACAAGCGCGAGCTGCTTTCTCAGACGGTTATTAAGTAATTGCTGTTCAGGTTCGGTCCGTGTTACCAAAAAATATGCTGCCTTATAGATCCTCAGATCTTCTCTGCTTAATTTGCTTAAAGTTTCAGAGTAGTCCTTGTATTTTCTGAGTCTCTTGACTTGGAGATCGCTGATACTCTCAGAATCCTTTAATCTCTTCTCAACACAAAAATGAGTCCCACTCGGATTATTATCCCGCATGTGGTAGAAGGCTTGGTAGAGATGACTGTTCCCCGTCCAATAGAGGGCGGCATTGATAAATTTTTCTGCAAAAATGTTTGTCTGGTGTAAACTTTCGAGAAGATCGCTGGGGTTTTCCTCCTGACGCCTGGCGACTCTCAGGATTGATCCCTTCAGGGCATTATCTGGTTGGCGATCATCGTGTTGCATCTATTCTGCCCTAATGTGAGCGCTTTCTTTGGTGCGATTGTCAGCTTGTCTAAATTTCTTTCCGTAAAGCCAGGCGGCTTTGCCATCTTTAATAATCATGTCATATTCCAAACCTTCCTCAGTCCTGGTAATTCTCCAGTTAGGTTCAATCTTATGATCAGCGCTCGTAGAAGTGTGCCATCTTAAGCTATAGGTGTCACCATACTTGTCTGTAGCCTCCATTCGATACTCCAGATACTCGACTGAGGCGGTCCCGCCGTGCGACGGCCGATAGAGAATACCAAGTGATTTAGCACCTTGAGTAACCACGCGGTCAGCTGCACGTTTGGTGCGACCTCTGATTTGCTCGCAATTAAGAATAGCCAGTGATTCAGGTATTATCGGCAAGTTTATTCTACCGGGCTGCTCACTTCCACACGAGAAGGTTTTATTAAAACTTCTGATCAATTCGTCAGGTGACTTATCCAGGTGCTTTACAACTTGTTTGAGGTGAAAGGGATCTCGCTCGTTTTTAATCATTAGCTCAATGACAACATCCTTAAATGGCTTGGCCTGACCAGCCTCTGCGCTGAAGTCTTTTAAGGCATGACGCAAACTTTTAGGTGAGAACTCTGCAGGGTGTTGTGAGACCAGTTCACAAAAAGCAATTAACTTTGGGTCGTCTAGTTTTAGGGCTGCCTCGATTGTACCAAGCACTTTCTCCCGCTCCTTATCATTACGCAGGCCTTCGCTATCCCGCTCTAACTTACCGACCATACCAGCAAGCTTTTCTGCCAAAAAATCTGGTGTTTTTGAGTCGTAGGCGCGGTTAAAACACTGGTCCTCGATTGTGGTGAACGGTAGTGGCGCAGGTCGTGCGCCACCAGCTGCTTTCTGCTCCTGAATTCCGGACGTAGCAAAGTCGCAGATTGAAAGATTAACGGTTCCCGGGCCTACTTTTACAACTTGATCTGGCATCTAAGTACTAATCAGGGCAGGCTAAAGACTACTTGCCAAAATTCGTCATTTTAGGCCGATTTGAGAATAGTCATTTTACTAATCCCTGTAGGGGTTGCTCAATTAGTAACGCCTAAGCATCAGATTATTTTAAGCCAGCCTTTCCAGAGCAGGCCCTAACTGTTTGGCTGAATCTAAAGATCAGGATCATCATTATCGTTCTGGAGTGCATCTAACTTCAGCCTCATCTTAACACTGCTAATTTTACTACCAAAAATTTTTGCAACAGACTGGTAGAGTTCGTAGTGCTTTGCTACATCAACGTCTACAGCCTTTTCTGAGAACAGAAATATTGAACCAATGTCTTCCTCAGAAGAGACAAGGGGTATCCTCGCAAAACAATACTCCTGACTTCTCTGCTCATGGTCAGAGGCATGAATTGACCCGGCATAAATCGTGCGCGAAAGTCCCCGGTGATGAATGTTAACTAACTCGCTGGCGATTTCTTCCGGGATTTCCATTTTATCGCGGGTAAGCGCTGTTGGTTGGGCCTGACCATGCTTATTCTCAACCAGGACGACCATATCCCGAAGCCCGGTTGCCTCAGCCAGAAAACCGATCATCGCCTTGTAAGCAGCATCAAACTTTGCAAAGTCGATCCCGGCAATCAAGAGAAGTTCGTCGCGACAATCCCTCTGGGGCTGATCAGATCTCAGATCAGAATCAAGAATTACCTCGATTAGCAAGTCAGTGACCATGGCATCGCCAACCCTCCCCAGTGCTGCCCCCGCCCGATAAGCCAGATTATCTTCACCACTCCTCTTAGCTCTGAGTAGCTCACCGCACAGAGTTCTGGCGATCTCTGTTCTGCTGACGCTAATTTCAGCTAAATTGTGGATAGAGCGGGCAATTTCCTGTTCTTTTTCTGGTTTTGGCTCGGGACTATGCTCTGACTGCTGCATGTTTAAAGTATGTCACCAACCAGTTCTTAAGCAAACTGGTCACGCTAATTTCTGAACGAGCCTTTGGCACCCGTAGTTCCAATTCCGGAAGCACTAGCTTTGAATTTTTAATATTTATGGTTCCCTGCCCATGCTGTCCCTAGGCAACTCAACCGTGATAATCAGTATCAGGGGATAGTTGGTCGGCACTTCAAAAGAATAGCTACGAGCTAACTTCAGCCTCACCAATGGTACAAACGTAGTCTGGCCGGGAATTACTTCCGCTGTTCTGCTCGCCAAATTTGTAGTAGTTTTCTAGAGACCTGTGACAGGCCGCCTGTTGAAGTGAGCTTCCCGGAATCTCTTAAATTTATAGTTAGTTTCTCTCCGATGCATGAAAAGCAGAATTTCACTAAGCTCGGAGATTACACCTACCCTTCAATTCCTACGCAGAGATTTATTAAACTCTACTTTAGCCGGATGCGTCGCCTGCTAAACGGAGAATCTGACACTGCCTACATTACCAGTGACCAACTACAACAAACCGATCAGTCTGTCGTGGATCACTTTATCACGCCTCCTTCATATGCTTACCTGATCTCGGACTTAAATCTAACAATTGGCAGCTGGCTAAATGATCAGACTACATTAACTAAATACCAGCTTGTAGTTCTGCCTCCAGGAGATGCTGATCTGATGATCGATTGGGCCGACAGTAATAAGCTGGCAATTTTAGATGCCCCGGCCCGCTCGGAGTTAATTGCTGGCAGTAGTGATAAGCAGCAGCAGCCAGAGACGGAAATTGAATTACCTCTTGCGCCGGTGATTGTCATCCCTAAGCTTGAGCGCTGGTTTCTGCGGCACAGAAATGGCTTAGGCATGATTCGTCAGCTACTTAAAAAAATTGAAGATACAGACGCTAAGTTTGTCATTGGTTGCAACAGCTGGGCATGGGTATTCTTGAAGAAGGCGGTAGGCGCAGAAAACATCTTTCCTGAAGCGCTTACCCCTCAGGCCTATGGCCAGAAAAGGCTTACTGACTGGTTTACGGACATGCGCGAATGCTACAAAGGAGAGCAAGTTGTATTTAAGTCATCAAAGACCGGTAAAAAGTTACTGGGGGATAAATCTAATGAGGAAAGCAACCGTAAGTACTTTCACGAATTAGCAGCGGAGAGTTTGGGCATACCATGGATTGCCTGGGCTCTGTTCCGGAACTCCGTGCGGATTAAGAACGAGCTCAAGGAGAGCACTGTTGTGGCGCAGGAAGAGGCTAAGCCGGCCAAAGACTCTACGCTCTGGATAGCAGCGCTTGAAGAATTTATTTTGCCGCAGCAACAAAACGAGGAGTTACTGCTGATCCTGCAGGCTCTCTTGCTACACAGCAAGCTTTCTAAATCAGAGTTGGACCTGGTGCTCCCAATCTCTCCCAGTACTAACGGTTTCTCGGCACTGGTGAAATCAGGAGTTGTTCTCCGAACAGATGAGGGCTACGCCTGTAACCCGGTGGCTTACCCCGCCGTCCGCAAGGTGCTCTCCTCGGCAGGTTTTCCTCTGGACAAGCTATGAAAGGTATTGAGAAAGTAAACGCCGAGTCAACAAAGCTAATTAATGATTTTCAGGACATTAGTTTCACTAAAATAGGCTTAATTATTCTCTGCGTCTGGGTCAGTATCTATCTGATCCGCAAAGTTCTGCCGTTTCTCGCGGATCGGGGACCTTCTCAGCTCAGGCTCTATTTTTTAAGCGCGGTTCCAATTATCCGGCTGATTCTTGTGACCTTAGCCATAATCTGGATTCTGCCAATCGTATTTAATATCACCTTCGAAAACTTTTTCGTGATTGCAGGTGGAGCGAGTGTAGCAATCGGTTTTGCCTTCAAAGACTTAGTAAATAGTCTGATCGCAGGGATTGTAGCTGTAGTCGAGCGGCCATACAAACCAGGCGACTGGGTCAAAATTGACGGAGACTATGGCGAGGTCAAATCTGTTGGTCTCAGAGCAATTAGCCTGGTCACAGCATCTGATGATGTTGTTGTTGTTCCCCATCAAAAAATTTGGGAGCAGAATATTTCCAACTCAAACAATGGCGCTAATACACTGATGTGCGTGACCAGCTTTCATCTTGAACCTGGCCATGACGCCAGAACTGTAAAGCTAAGACTTTATGACGTTGCGCTAACTAGTGCTTACCTAAGTTATGAGAAACCGGTCAAAGTGGTCTTGGATCAAACGCTGCACGGAACAGTCTATAAGATTAAGGTCTACCCTTTTGACCTGCGTGATCAATTTGAACTGATCAGTGATATCACTGTGCGCACAAAGGATCTTCTGGCTGAGCTCGGGATCAAAGAAGTCTCACCAGCGGCGACTGCGGTTTAGTCTTCTTCTATCCTGCTGTCGTTGTTAAAATCCAATAGGAGCGAGAGCTGTTTTGTCCGATTGCCGTCGCTTTTATGGGTGTCCTGTAATTAGGGCCTGCTGAGAGTCTACCGAAGATCATTAAGCTCTGGTAGAACTATGGATCTTTCAATTTTAGTTTTGGTTCTGTTGGAGGTCGGGTCAGATAAACGATCGTTCACTCGAGGACCTATTTTCTAACTGATTAATTAGGGCCTGCTGAAAAAATCCCTTGTGTAATAGTGCTGAGCATTCAGGGTAGAATCTGATACCTGAAGTTCAAGAGTACTAGCAGGTTTAGGCTAAAACCATTGCACTTCAAAAGTCAGACTCGGCCCTAAGTATCCAGCACTACTACTTAAAAGCCTTTTTCAGCAGGCTCTGACTACCTTTTTGGTCAGGCTCCTATGACGGAGAGCTAATACATTGCTAGAGCCTATCGACGGGAGGCCGATAAAAGTCATTCATTCTAAATTTAACGAACACAAGTCTCTGGCAGCGCATCTAAACCTTGTTGGTTTTACAATCTCTTCCCGATTAATTTGATAGTATTTAAGAATAGCGGATTTAGCTTAATTGAATTGATGGTCAGCCTTTGCTTAATCGCAATTGTTGCAGGCGGAGTGCTGCGCGTGACAAACGGAGCCTTAATTGAAAATCGCAAGTATCATGTAACCACTGTGATGCACGAGTTGGCACTTGATCGTCTGGAGGACGTCACTGCTGCTTTCCCAGTGCTTGAAAAGCTCGAAGGGACTGAGGCCAGCCTTCATCCGATTGAACTGGGATCAAACATTCGGTTTACCAGAGTCACCGAGATTGATTATCCGAACAATCTGGCGATTGTGACTGTCTCCACCCGCCCGAATCAAGGGGCTGGGACTTCACAATCAGAACAATTCTTTTTCGCTCATTCAATTACTCTCAAGCGGAGAATGATTCAATGGTAAGAAAAACAGAAGCTGCCTACACACTACTGGAGATAATAATTGTATTATCAATTAGCGCTATCCTCGCCAGGTTTGCGATTATAAACTTTACCGGAATCCGACAGACCACCTATACACAGCAAGTAGAATACCAGCTAGAAGCAGTGGTTGCTAAGGCTCTAGACCGAGCGCGCAGAAGCGGTGGCAGAGCTATTATCAGAACTAGCGATGACGGGCGTTCATATTCGCTAGGTCTTGATGACTACCCATTCTCAGACGCCCCACCAACTGCAGATGAAATCATCGGAACTTATCCCCTAAGAGCTCAGTACCGAATTGAGCCGGGAATAAGCCTAATTTTCAATCATAACAGTAATCTGATTGATCCTGACGGAAGGATCTCAAGCAAGACATTTTCGGTCACAGAAAGCTTCTCTGGTCAGGGCTTCTCTGAACTGCTTCAGATCAGCATCACTGCTACCGGTCAACTAATTTTCTCTAAGCCATGAATAAAAAAGCATTTTCATTATTTGAACTTCTTGTAGTAATCAGCCTCTCGTCGCTGGTAATGCTGGCAGCGCTGGGACTATTTACCAGAACATCAAAGATCAAAAATGACATTGAGATTATTACCCAAACCCAGACTAATTCATCGATCCTGATGAGCTTAGTGGGAAGAGAAATTCAAAACATTGGGACAGGAATGGCACTTAATCTAGACTCTGCAAAGATGAAAAACTCTTTTTTCACTGAGCACAACAGTAATCCGAATCCGGAATATAAGATAGCTATCACAGATACTCTACCGCTTATCTATGACCAATGCAGTGACTCTCAAATAGCCTATCGTCAGAATTCAAGCGGCAGGATCTATAACTTGACAGAACAACTGGTTCCAAACCGCAGTGGCAACACTATAATCACCCTAGATTCTGTTGAGGGCCTGTCTGATAAGCAGAAGTTTATTATCAGCGGAAAGAATAGTGGGTCAGAGTTTATGTTGATGGGAGTAATTGAAGGTACTCCGGGTACCGACAACAAAATTTCTGTGCCAAATTTTACTGTCGCTAATTCTCACGGTATCCCGCAGGCTGTGTTCGAGATTGGGGATACATTCGAACCAATTGATGAGATTTTTATCACCAGCTATGCAGAAAATCAGATAGTCCGCTCCTTCAGGAAAGGAACGGTTTTCTCAGAAGAAGTTGTATTAGCTGAGAATGCCTCAATGTTTTTTCGCTATCTCGGAGACACTGGTAATCCAACTAATCCTAGTCCGTTTTTTATCGAGGACAGTGCCTTCTTTTTTGGAACAACGGGGATGAACGACGGCTACATCTACAATCTGTTGACCGGTGTCAGGGTCGAGCTAACAAGCGCACCGCAGAGAAAGCGTAGACTATCCTCTGAAGCCCTGCCTGAACTACCGACAAAGGTTCGCAATTTTGCGATCAGAAGTTTAAAGACAGTTATTTAAATGACATATCAAAAGAAAGCTAAAGGGTTCACTCTGATCACAGTGCTGATGCTGATCACGATACTGCTTCTAATTAGCGGAGGGATTGTCTACGCAAATCTCAAGCAGAAAACCATTGGCTCAACGGCTACCGCTCTCTTAGATAAAAACTTGATCCTTGATGCTGCAGTACTTGAAACTGTAACTTGGCTGCAGGATAAGTCCGGCTTTCTGGCAGACATGGTGCGGGAATCAAACCGGGGGAGTCTATATTTTCAACAAACGCTTCCGCAGATCGGAGAAAATGACCCACTCACAGACATAACAACCAGAATCAAAGATGCAGAAACCGGAGGAAAGTCTTTTATCATCACCTTTAATGACCCGACAGAGGCATTGGGCGTTACCTTTTTCCCTGCCATCTTAGAGGATCCAGATGGCAATAAGATAAGCCCGACTAATAATTTTCGTGAGTATCTTCTGGCAAAACTATCAGATATTTACGGTAGCAAAGTGACAGCAGATATAAAGGTGAGAATCACGCTGATAGACATCTCAGAAGGGATGGAAATTAATCCTCCTTCATTTAGAATCGATGCTTTCTACGGCAAATCTCCTAATCCTGGTAGCAGAGTTATTGGGCTGGTCTCCGGAAAGCCTGTCAGCGAGGTTCACTGGAATAATTCACTGGATTCGTCAGGGTTTTATGGTGAACAGTCAATAGTCTTTGATAGTTTCAGCACACATGAATCGAGGCCCTTTAAATATGTTCCTGCAACTAAAACCTGGAAGCGGACCGCTAAAGCCACTAATGCATTTTTTAGCTCACAAGTCTTCATAGATATCACTCATCGTCGCACTGTCATCCACGGGAACGCCTTTGTTAATCAGACTAACGCTAACGTGGGCGAGGGTATAAAATTTGCCAGCAAGATATCTAAGTTTAAAAACCAACCAGTCTGCCAGGGAGCCGGCTGTCATAACCGACAGTTATCTGACCTTAAGGTTCCGCTACTATTACCTGATAACAGCCTGGACCCTTTAGTGGCGGGTAGTTTACTTACCAAAAACTGGTCTAATGGTGGCTCACTGGGGGCGGCGCCAAAGGAATCTCCTTGTGACCTGCCAACAGAGACCAGCAGAAATATCAACACCGTGGTGACAGCAGGTTCTAATACAATATTGGAACCCGGAAAGTGTTATTCGCGCGTTACTTTCTCAGGTAATAGTACGGCGGAGAGCTTAACTTTTACGGCCAGTGATCAGGCCTACTATATCAAAGAATTTGGTCAGGCTGTTGGTGATTCCGGCAAGAATATTAACTATGTCTATCCGAACGGTTCTGAGAATAAGAGCATAGTGATCTACACTGAAAAGCTAAAAAGCTTCGCGGGGAAAAATCTTCTTACTGAACGCCTGATAATTGATTCCCGAGCCCCCTATCAATTAAAACTGGTCTACACCGGGACAGATCCGATTAATTCCGGAGGCAACACTCAAGGCTTGTATATGCACCTCTACGCACCCAATGCGGAGGTAAAGATCACCGGCACCAATCTTTTCCACGGTAATATCGCTGCAAAGGAACTTAAAACAGGGCTACTTATGACTCTGATTTCTGATGAATTACCAATCGGAGCAAAAAATGATGCCGGAAGATCTCCGCAGGTCGATCTTCAATTTTTTATGGACAGATTACAGCAGGTCTTGCGTTAAGTAGGGCCTGATGAAAAAGTCTTTCGTATGACAATGCTGGATGCTTACGGCTAAATCTTATAGCTGAAGTGCAATGCTGCTAAAGCATCATTAAAGCATATCTTCAGGAGGCCCTAGTTTGTCTTTTCACCAAAAGAAAACTTAGGAGAGTCAGAGATTTTTGCGCCAGAAACTTCGTTTCTGCAAAAGAGCGCCGCTCTTTTGAATTAGGGGTTGCTTATTCAGCAACCCCCACATAGGTTTTTTGTTTTTTGAGGTCGATGCTAACAAGAATGATAACTCCAACGCCATTAGCATAATATTTGCTATCACGATGATACCACTTAATTCTTTTCCAGTGGCGCGGAACTCTCTCCGTGCGAAAGCCTTCGAGGTTCCGCCCAGAGCCTTGTCGCTCAGTGTCAGGAAGCCTATTCCGGAACGAAAAGAAATTAAGCCAGGGTCTTCTTTCTATTCAGATCCTCTTAATTTGTTGCTTACGCAATCGAAAATCTGCTTCTTCCATTTAAATTTGAGTGACCTCGACATTGATCACTGCTTTTAAAACATTTGAAATTGGGCAATTTTTCTTGGCGGCTTCTAATGCTGTATTGAACTTGGCCTGGTCTTCAGATTTAACTTGCACCGTGACTTTTAAATTGGACTCAGAGAGCTTGTAACCGTCTCCGTCTTTGGCAAGACAAATTTCAGCCTGTGTGCTCACAGACTGCGGGTCTAGACCGTTTGAAGCTAGCTCGTCCGAGAAAGCCATCGAAAAGCAAGCTGCGTGAGCCGCACCGATTAGCTCTTCCGGATTGGTCCCCTCTCCGCCTTCAAAACGGGAGTTAACGCCATAAGACGAATCCGTTAACACGCCACTCTCGGTCGACAGTTTTCCATTGCCAGCCTTGACGTTTCCAGTCCACGTTGCTGAGCCATTTTTCTTTATCATTTATTTTTCTCAATTATTAAAAATTTACTTCACGTTACTCTGAGTCCAAGTGGATTAATTTCTTATTGATGAATTCCATAATTCCCAAGTGAGAGAGCTCGCGACCATAGCCGGAGTTTTTAATTCCCCCGAATGGAAGGCTGGCCTGAGAGTTAGTCGGTTGGTTAATAAAGACCATTCCGGTTTCGATTTGCTCAGCTACCCTCTTGCCGCGTTCCGGGTCACTGGTGTAGACAGAACCGCCGAGACCATAGGATGAATCATTGGCCAGGTTTATTGCCGCCTGCTCATCTTCCACTGTGTAGACTGTGGCCACTGGTCCGAAGAGTTCCTGATCATATGATGGCATCTCTTTAGTAACGCCGCACAAAATAGTCGGCTCAAAGAAGGCACCTGCTCGTTTTGGGCGCTTGCCCCCAATCAGTAATTCGGCCCCGGCGGCAACCGTCTGCTCAACTTGCTCGAGTAAATTTTGAGCGGCTGCCTCAGAAGAGAGGGGCCCAAGGTCAGTAGATTCAAGCATCGGGTCACCAAGTCTAAGCTTAGCGAATTCGGCGGTTAACCTTTCTTTGAAGCCCCTAGCTAATTTCTGGTCAACAATAAACCGTTTAGCAGCAACACATGACTGACCGTTGTTGACCATCCGACCTTTTATGGCCAAAGGGACTACCTGATCAAGGTCTGCATCATCTAAAACGATGAAAGCATCGTTGCCGCCCAGCTCTAGAACGGACCGTTTTAGATTTTTACCAGCAGTAGCAGCTGTGACCGCACCAGCCTTCTCGCTACCGGTCAGAGAAACACCCCGAATATGTTTACTCTCTATGATAGTTTCGGCGAACTCATACGGAATAAAAAGGTTAGTGAAAACGTTCTCAGGAATTCCACAAGCAGCAAATAAATCAGCAATCTTCTCGGCACACTGGGGAACATTGCTGGCATGCTTAACCATTACGGTGTTACCTGCCATTATATTTGGTGTTGCAAAGCGAATCACCTGATAAAAAGGAAAGTTCCAGGGCATAATGCCCAGCAAGACGCCAATTGGTTGATGACTAATATAAGCTTCAGCATTAGTATCTGCGATCGGCTGGTCTGCCAGAAACTCTTCCGCTCCATTGGCATAGAATCTGCTAATCTCTGCACAGAACTCAATCTCTGCTTTAGCTTCAGATAGCCGCTTACCCATTTCTAATGTGATCAGATTGCTCAGGTCTTCTTTTTGATCAATGAGTGAATCCGCGAACTTCAGTAAGTTTTTCCTACGGGTAGAGAAACTAGACTTACGCCACTCCAGATAGGCCTGATGAGCAGCGTCTACTGCTGCGAGCACTTCGGGCTTAGAGAGGTGCTCATACTCTTTAAGTAATTCGTTGTTATTGGGATTTATACTTTTAATTGACATCTCTGACAGCATAAATTGGCAGTCGGGCATCCGACACTCTAAACCCTAGTTGTATGACTATTGTCAGGCACGAGAAGGCTCCAAAGCAATAATAGAGTTGCCAAGTAGGGGTTGTTCAGTAAGTAACGCCTAATTCAAAAGAGCTCCGATTTTTAAGCAAACAATTAAATTAGGGTCTCCTGAAGATATGCTTTAATGATGCGTTAGCATCATTGCCATTAATTGGGTTTGGATGAAGTGCAAGGGGTTTAGCCATTTTAGGCCAAAATCCTTGCACTTCAGAGGTCAGATTTAGCCCTAAGTATTCAGCATTATAACACGAAAGGCTTTTTCAACAGGCCCTTAGTACTCGAATTCTCTTCCCGGCACAGACCATCCGGTAGAACTGCACACATCAACCAAACCCACTCTATCTGCAGCACAGAAAAGAATTAGACACCCCAGAAAAGAATTAGACACCCAACATTTATGGATTAGAAAGGCCCCAGCCCGCTACAGAGGGAGACTTTGACACCCAAAACGTTTAGCCGCACAAAATACCGACCGCCCTTACTAGAAGCCAAGGCTTGCATGATCCTACCAAAAACCAGAGCGATGAATGGAGCCAAGGATTCTGCTGGGTGTCTAGATTCTTGAGCTTACAGCTCAGAATATTTCTAGAAACGCCAAAAAGAGGTCGCAATTCTCAACTTTGATTTATAGTGTCTTCTCGTCATTTCTGGATTCAGCGTAATGCAGGAATGATTTACCTCGATTAGCTCATCACTCTGCCCCATTGGGTTTTGTCCTGATGAGACATATCGCCGCTTTCACGCAACGAATCATTAAGTATCTGTAGGGGGTGTTTTTGTGTGGAACTCATCAGGAACCGGAAAGTAGAATTTACTTTCGGCGCCGAGAGACTGCGAACTCAGGCCACTAATTAAGTGGTGGGCACTATAGGACTCGAACCTATGACGTCTACCTTGTAAGGGTAGCGCTCTACCAGCTGAGCTAAGCGCCCGCAGTTGCAGGAAACATACTGTAACTAATATTTAATAGATTTGTCAATCGCTGAGGGTAGTCAGAAACAGGTAATAGACCTGTTTCTGAGTACCCAATTAGTGCGCAATCACTGTAGTCGTTGTATCACCTTTTCCGTCAGTAACTGGTAATGAGCGGTCGTCATTTGGCTTTTCTGGTTCAGAGAAGAAACGTTCGTCACGCTGTGACTTCTCTTTAATTAGCTGAGCAAAATGCTCAGGGCCATCGCAGATTAGACCCTCAAAAATTACTTGGTCTACGTGGGCGACCGGAATTAATTCTAAATCCTGTCGAATCGTTGCCGGAATTTCTTCTAAGTCAGTTTGGTTGTCGGCCGGAAACATCACACGCTTTGATCCTGCTCTGTGCGCAGCGAGCGTCTTCTCCTTGAGACCACCGATCGGCAATACGTTCCCGCGCAAAGTGATTTCTCCAGTCATCGCGACTGACTTATCAATCGGAATCCCGGTCAAGGCAGATACCAAACAAAGCGCCATGGTAATTCCTGCAGATGGTCCGTCCTTGGGAATCCCACCCTCAGGCACATGAACATGGATATCAATTTTATCGTAGAAATACTTTGGTAAACCCAACATATCAGAACGCGAACGGACATAACTCAGTGCAGCTCTCGCTGACTCCTGCATGACATCGCCAAGCTTACCGGTAATCTGTAGGCGTCCTCTGCCAGGCAAGATTGTCGTCTCAATAACAAGCATCTCCCCGCCCATCTGAGTCCATGCCAGGCCTGTGGCAAGACCCACCTGATGCTCAGCCTCGGACTCACCGTAGCGGTATCTGGGTTGACCAAGAAACTGGTTAAGATTGTCCAGGGTGATGTCAGACTTGTAATTCTCGTCATTCTCAACAACCTTCATCGCAGCTTTACGACAAATCGTTGCCATCTCACGCTCAAGATTCCTGACCCCTGCCTCTTTAGTATAACGCCTAATCGATTCCATCAGGGCTTCCTCAGAAACCGCAATGTTTTTTAAATCAATCCCGTTCTCACCGATCTGCTTTGGCAGCAGATATTTCTGCGCGATTTTGACCTTTTCAAGCTCTGTGTACCCTGAGATTCTAATGATCTCCATCCGATCCATCAGCGGCTGCGGGATAGTGTGTAAACTATTAGCAGTCGTAATAAACATGACGTTTGATAAGTCATAATCAGAATCAAGGTAATGATCGTTGAAGCTATTGTTCTGCTGCGGATCTAGAACCTCCAACAACGCTGAGGCGGGGTCGCCTCTAAAATCAGCCGTCATCTTATCAATCTCATCTAGGAGAAATACCGGATTACTCTTGCCAGCCTTTTTCAACGACTGAATAATTCTACCCGGTAATGCACCAATATAGGTTCTTCTGTGACCACGAATCTCGGCCTCATCACGTACACCACCTAGTGCGACACGGACAAACTCACGATTAGTAGCTTTTGCAATAGACTTTCCGAGGGAAGTTTTACCAACTCCGGGAGGGCCGACCAAACAAAGGATCGGGCCGCGGATCGCTCCGACTAACTTCTGTACCGCCAGGTATTCAATAATTCTTTCTTTTACTTTCTCAAGACCGTAATGGTCTTCATCGAGAATTTCCTGAGCCATTTCTAAATCAATCCTGGCCTCACTCATTTCATTCCAGGGCAAGCCAAGCATCCAGTCAATGTAGTTACGGATAACAGAAGCCTCAGCCGACATCGGTGACATCATTTTAAGCTTGCGGATTTCCTTAGCTGTTTTCTCACGTGGTTCATCAGGCATGTCTTTTGCAGCCAGCTGATCTTCGAGCTCGCCAATTTCATTCTTGGCTTCGTCCTTGTCCCCCAGCTCTTTCTGGATGGCGCGCATTTGCTCGTTCAGATAATACTCTTTCTGACTCTTTTCCATTTGCTTCTTAACGCGTCCGCGGATGCGCTTCTCAACCTGCATGATTTCGATTTCAGACTTCATGAAGCTGAGCACTTTTTCTAAGCGCTCAAGCGGTGGAAAGGTTTCAAGGACAGCCTGGCGATCCTCTAGCTTTAGGTTGAGCTGAACGACAATCGAGTCAGCAAGCCGTGATGGGTCTTCAATAGAGCTAACCTGCATGATCATCTCAGGATTTACCTTGCGGCCTAATTTTACATAGGTCTCAAAAGTTGTAATCACAGTTCGGATCAGAGTTTTGACATCTTTCTCATCAGCCGCCGGAATCTCAACGACTTCAGCATTAATCTGCATGTAGCTGCTCTCAGGCATAAAGTCAGCAATTCGCGCACGTCTCTTACCCTCCACGAGTACACGAATCGGTCCGTCTGCTAGTCTTATTAACTGAACGACTTCGCCGAGTGTCCCGATCTCGTAAATATCCTTAGCCTCAGGGTTACTGACCATCGCATCTTTCTGCGTTGCCAACATAATCATTTTCTTCTGCTTTTGAGCCTCTTCAATCGCCTTGACGCTTTTCTCGCGGCCAACAAACAGTGGCACAACCTGACCCGGGAAAACAACAAGTTCTTTAAGGGCCAATAGTGGGATCGGATTTTCTAATTTCATATAATTCTAGGATGCAGTCTTTTAAAATTTGGTCTCAGCAATGTTATTAATCATGAATTTGCCTAATTCAATCTTATAGCGAGGAGAATCGCATCACAATAAGAAGATTTTCAGACCTGTCGGAGAACAGAGCCTGTGTCAGGAATGTATCAGGCGAGCAAGAGCACAAATACTGTCAGAGGGTTTGCAGCCCGCCCTAAGCAGACTCTTTCTTTGAGTGATAGACAATCAGCGGTTTCTCATCAGAGGTTACAGTTTCCTTTGAGACAACTACCTCTTTAATGTTTTCTGCTGAAGGAATGTCATACATCGTCTCAAGCATTAGCTTCTCAAGAATAGCTCTTAGTCCCCGGGCACCGGTCTTGCGATCAATTGCTTTTTTAGCGACAGCACGAAGCGCACCGTCAGTAAATTTCAGAGAGACCCCCTCCATATCAAAAAGCTTTTTATACTGCTTAGTCAAAGCGTTCTTGGGTTCAAGCATAATCTGGACCAGAGCTTCCTCGTTGAGCTCTTCAAGCGGAGCCATTAAAGGAAGCCGACCAATAAACTCAGGGATTAATCCGAACTTAAGCATATCCTCAGGCTCAACATGAGTAAGAAGACGGTTTTTCTCGGCCTTGAGATCAATTGCCTCTGCACGCTTGACACCAAACCCAAGCTGCTTGTCGCCGATTCTGCGCTTAATCACCTCATCAAGTCCGACAAACGCCCCACCACAGATAAACAGCACATTCTTAGTATCAACCTGGACAAACTCTTGTTGTGGATGCTTACGCCCACCTTTTGGCGGTACGCTACACACAGTGCCTTCAAGCATCTTTAGCAATGCCTGCTGAACACCCTCACCTGAGACATCACGGGTAATCGATGGGTTCTCAGATTTTCGCGTGATCTTATCAATCTCATCGATATAAATTATTCCACGCTGAGCAGCATCCACATCGTAATCCGCTGAGAGCAACAAGCTTTGGATAATGTTCTCGACGTCTTCTCCAACATAGCCAGCCTCCGTTAGAGTAGTCGCGTCAGCAATTGCAAAAGGTACGTTTAATACCTTAGCCAGAGTCTGCGCCAGCAAGGTTTTTCCGGTACCGGTAGCTCCAATTAGTAATATATTAGATTTTGAAATCTCAACATCATCCTCGACATTTTTGTCCCGGAGATCAATTCGCTTATAATGATTGTGAACAGCAACAGCTAACACTTTTTTGGCCTGCTCCTGACCAATTACGTATTGGTCGAGAAACTTTTTAATTTCATGCGGCCGGGGCATACCCTCTAGTGAATCAGTTGTAGCCCCTTCTTCCGGGTCAACCTCCTCATCCAAAATATCATTACAAAGGGAGATACACTGGTCACAGATGTGAGCGATCGTCTGATCGTCACCATCGACAATTGGTGATCCGGAGATCATCTTACGGACACGGTCAATCGTCCTCCCACAAAATGAGCAGAGTACGGAGTTTTTATCTTTATCAGTTTTTTTTGGCACTTTGTAATTTTATTAGATGTCCTTTTGATGCGCAATAGTCAGAGGGCGATACAATTAATTGCCCTGATCGTCGCGGCTAACGCTCAGCGTGAATTTCATCGATCAGACCATAGGCCTTAGCATCCGCACTGGACATAAATTTGTCCCTGTCACAGTCCTTTTCAACCTCTGCAATCTTTTTGCTGGAGTGGCTGGCCAGGATTTTTATAAGCTCTTTTTTAATTTTCAGAATTTCCTCCGCATGGATAGCAATGTCTGATGCCTGCCCTCTAAAACCACCAAGCGGCTGATGGATCATAATGCGCGAATGAGGCAATGCGTAGCGCTTGCCTGCGGCTCCCCCAGCAAGCAATACCGCGCCCATACTAGCAGCCAAACCCACGCACAGTGTTGCCACCTTAGGCTTAATATATTGCATCGTGTCATAGATTGCCAGGCCGGCGTAGACCTCTCCTCCGGGACTGTTGATGTAGAGAAAGATATCCTTATCAGGGTCTTCAGATTCAAGATGGAGTAACTGAGCGACAATCAGGTTTGCGACCTGACTATTAACCTCTGTCCCAAGAAATATAATCCGTTCCTTCAGCAAGCGAGAGTAAATGTCGTAGGAGCGCTCACCCCGACTGGTCTGCTCTATTACATACGGAATATAATTGTTATTAGTTATTTCGGTCATGGTTACTTAGTTTCCTTTTTTGTCTTTGGTGTGGCCTTAGCGCCTTTTTCTACACTATCAGTTTCTTTTTCGGCAGAAGCTTTTTTCTTAGTTGCTGACTTTGCTGCAGATTCTTTTCTAACCGGCTTATCGGTCGCTTGCTTAGCTGAACCAGCAGCAGATTTCTTAGCAGCAGGCTTCTTATCCGCTGCCAGAGTTGCTTTCTCCGCGGGCTGTTCTTCTTTGGTTACCTCTGATTTCTTTGCTGTCTTTTTCTCCTTTTTTGGCGCAGCAGATTTTGCCGATGCGCTTAGCTTCTCAGGTGTAAGAAAGTCTTTGATACTCTGCTCGGAGACTCTGCTGATCAAAAATTCATAAACCTTATCAGTAGTCAGCTCAGACTGCAGACGGCCGACGATATCTTTGTCCTGGAGGTAAGCCTGCTTAATAATTTCCACATCCATGCCGGATTGGGCAGCCATAGTTTCCACATGGGCATTGATATCTTCGCGCGTAGCGGTAATTTTTTCTGACTCAGCCACTTTCATCAATATTATTCCGGCCTGAATGCGCTCCTGCGCCAGCTTCAGCAGCTCCTCATCAGCAGCATCAACCGCCTCCGGTTTTGGCTCTTCGCCTGTTTGCTGATTAGTCAGCAATGCCTTGACCTCTTGCTTGACCATTGCCTGCGGAATATCGAACTGATTCTCCTCCCGAAGCTGACTAATCACCGCAGAGACTACCTGGTCGCGGTAGGTTTTCTTATTTTCTTTGGTGATTAGTTCTGAGAGCTTCTCGCGCATCTGCGCCACATTTTCAACCTCGCCCAGACCTACAGTCTTAGCGAGTTCATCTGTCATTTCAGGTAGCTTTCTGTCCTGGATTTTATCTAATACAAATTTATAAGATATTTCTTTGCCTGCAAGCTGGCTGTACTTGTGATCTTCGGCGAACTTAATTTTGAAGGTTTTGTCTTTGCCCACCTCGCTACCAATCAATTTGGCCTCCAGCTCTTCAGGAATGATGTTGTCGCCTAATGCTGTGTTCAGAGCCTCTCCCGGTGTATAATCATCAGAGTCGGCGAGCTGCTCATGGAGTTTTCCGGTAACAACATCACCTTTTTTAGCCTTAGTCCTGTCTGTAATTTCAGTTAGCTCAGCTTTTGACGCGAGCATTTGTTTGACCGCCTTATCCACCTCAGCCTCACCCACTTGTGGTGGCTTAGGGGCATCCTTGAGTTTAATCTGTGCAGGTAAATTGACCTCGGGACGGGGGAAGAAAGAGAATACTGCAGAAAACTTAATTGGCTCAGCAGGATTTAAGCTATCAAAAGCAACCTCCGGAGCCGCGATCAGATCCTGGCGGCGTTCTAGCTTCTGGGCCGTTTCGTTAATGACGCTCTTGGTAATCTCATCAATCACTTCAAACCGGGTCTTACCTGCATAGAGCTTCTCGATCATTGAGCGTGGTGCCTTACCGGGGCGAAAGCCTTTGATTTTTGCCTCGCGGGAAATTTTGCTGATTGCCTTTTCGTACTCCTGATTGAAGGTCTCTACGGGAACTGTAAAGTTTATTTCAGTAGTTACTGAATCAATTGTCTTTTCTTCTGTGTTAAAATTCATCGTTAGTTATCTATTTCAAGCAGCCTGTTTGCTGTCCTGCGGTTTTAACAAATGTAGCTGTAAAACACCAAAGTTTGGCTGTATTTACTAATTATTTAGAATTGGCTATAGTTCCCCCCGTTACTCTTTGAATATTCTCCAAGAATCTTCAAATTACATAACTGCCTGCGGAGGTGGTGGAATTGGTAGACACGCTAGATTTAGGATCTAGTGTCTTATGATGTGAGGGTTCAAGTCCCTCCCTCCGCATTTCTTACACTTAGCAAAGAAGTCCTCTAGAATCCTCCCAAACCATTATTATATTTAGTCTTCCAATGAATTACCTCAGAAATCTTTGTATTGGTCTCCTGCTACTTTTATCGGTCTCAGCCTGTAGTGGCGGTGCTTTTAACTCCGAAGCTTATCCGCGGGATGTAATTAACACCAACGTCACTTTGCTTGATGGTCAGTATGTTAATCTTAACAAGCAAAAGGGCCGGACTAAGGTAATTGCTTTCTGGTCTACTGGCTGCAGTAAGTCACGCTATCAAATTCAGGAGCTTAATAAGCTGGCAAAGAAACTGCGCTACCGGCCCGATATCAGATTCTATGCTGTTAATCTGGACGCGGAGGCTCGTGAGAGCGGTGTAAGGGATTTTATTGACCGCAAAGAGCTAAACTACATGGTCCATACCTTCTCTGGTAACGGTGGAGAGGATGAGAGTTTTCTGCGTTATAAAAACGACACCAGTAACCTGCCGCAGTTCTACGTCATTTCTGACAGATATCTATTGGCTGGCGGCAAGAAAGCTAGTTATATCGAGAACGAATTATTGAGACTGGCTCCTTAATTCAGGCCCCCGGGGACTCTCGGGCTCCCTGCTTTTAAATTAGCAGCCTACAAGCATGGGCTGGTCTTCTCTTGCCATTGAGGTAGGTAAGAAGGCTCAGGCTCTGCACTACTAGAGGTTATCTTTCCACTACCCTGACTCAAATAGCGGAAGGTCTTGCCTTCGAATACACGCGCATGTTTGAGACTATTCATAATCTTTGATGGCGTAGTTCTGCTGTTGCACGCCGAGATCTCATAAACAGGGAGCCTCCCCGATCCCGAAACGGGCTTTGAAACCATGATGTCGAGACCGATTTCTCCTTCAAGAGTGATAAGGTTTTTGAAAATAGGAGAACAGGTGTTGCCTCGATTTTCGCTAAGTATTTGACACGAAAACTGCTTGAGGTGACTTTTATTCTCTCTGAGGTAAGCCTCTATAACAGGGATCGCGCCCCTGATCGCTACAACAGTAGCGGCATCGAAGGAGCGCTGACGATGGTTGGCAAACTGCGCACTCCCGTATGCGGTCAGTGTTCCAGCTAGGGCCATAGCCGCCAAGAGTTGGAACAAGGGGAGACCTTTTTTCATAACAGATTAAATAGGACGCCCGGGACCCTACAATAGAGGGTTCTCGGGCCGACTGAAAAACTCAGACTTAGTTTCCTCTTAGGAGAAGGACAGTTGTCTTACTTTTTAATAAACCAAAACTGTTTGCGATACAGATTCTTGATTCGTTCACTACTCTCCTTGTTGTAGGCTTCGGTAATTAGTTTCATCGCACCGACATCATTTGTCTTAATCTTAGAAATTACCCCCTCCCGGACAAAGCTGCTCTCATGCTTAAGCATCTTCACCTTTTGTAACAGGCTAAGGTCACGAGAGTAATCCTTAATTAGCAAATTTAACAGCCTGTCATCATCACTAGCGAGTAGCGCCTGCTGCAGGGTGTCATCGCCAATGTTCTTACCAAAGCGGCGCAAAGCGGAGGCAAGCTTCTCCTGAGAGAAGGCTTCTGAGTTTGCAAGGATGCCAAAGTCGAGGGCGTAATCAGCACGATGTTGCCAGTCATTCTCTCGCAGCCAGCGCAGTAAACCACTAGCGAGGTCGATTTTCAGATTGCGGATCGACAGATTATCTAGGACAAGTTTCCTTTTCTCCGCACTATCGAGGACAGTGAGGATAGTCAGCAAAATCTTCTCAGACTGCTGTTCTCGCCAGGAAAATATCTCGGTCAAGTCATCTTGGTCAGTATCTCCCATTGCCACGTTGACCAGACTACTGATTTGTTTTGCAGATAGGTTATTTGGCTCGGAGACTACCTTTAGAATAAGCTTTTTAGCCGGGTCCAGATCAGGATTATTAGCTGCAATCTTCAGTAGGTCATCTTTTGCAAAGCTATCAGACTCAACGATTTTTGGCAGAATCTCATTAATGTCTGCGGCTGAGAGCTTGTCCAGATTATCGATTATCTGATCTTTAAAGATTTTGGCCAGCGATTCATTCAGCAGGATTACTGCACTGCCAGATAACTTTCCAGCTGTCGCTAGATTCTCAGGTTTTACAATCTGATTTACTAACAGCGGCTTGTAAGCAGACGCCTGATTTTTGTCAAAATATAATGCAGCCGTCAGACGGGTCGCCATATTTAGATCTTCCTGACTCAGCTCGGTCAACAACTTAATCTGACCGTCAGCTGGTGTAACAGGATCAAGGGCCTTTAGAATTGCTGTATAAATCTTGTCTTCTGGTTTTTTGCCGCTGTAGCGCAGCCATTGCTGCAGTTGCTGCGCGGAGAGCTGCAGGTTGGCTTTTTTCAGACGAGAGATAATGCCCTCAAGAGCGGCCTTCCTCACATCCGGGTTCTCTGTTGACCGCAAACCGGCGATCAGAAGATTATAGGCCAGAGGATCCGAGGAGACATAGAGTTTTTCTAACTCAGCAATCTTAGTTTGGTCATCGGCTGTGAGATTACTGATTTGCGAGACCGCCGATTTTAGTTCGGGGTTACCACCGGTAAAGGGATCAGTGGCAAGAGTCACCTGTTCGGCTAATTGCTCTTGGTACTGTTTGTAGAAGTAAACACCTGCAAGAGTCGCGACCACAACACAAAAGCCTACTGCATACAGCACCAATTTATAGCCGCGGTTAACTAGTTGCTCGGCGAGATTCTGATTCTCCTCTGGCTCGTTCTGTAGCTTTTTTACTCTGCGGATCGCCGGCAAGGAATTAATTCCGCCGTCAGCAGTTGATTGTGAGAATTTCTTTTTGCCCGTATCAGCGCTGACAGCAGCTTGACTCTCGTAGGCTTCGATCATGGCGTCGACAAACTCGCTGGCACTAATAAAGCGCTCTTGCGGATCAAAACTAATTGCGGTGTAGAGAACCTCAAGAATGTCAGAGGAGAGTCCATGTGATGGCGCAAAGTTGTTATTTTGTCTTACCTCGCCACTCTTAACATCAAATTCGATGGGCATCTGGTTACACAGCAAATGAAAACCGATGACACCCAGAGAGTAAACATCAGACTCTTTAGCAGCTGAGCTCCCGGCCAGAACCTCAGGGGCAGCAAAGAGCAATACATCCTCAGGTGCATTTCCGATTAACTGTGGCAGATTTTTGGCGGTTAGTTTGCAGCCACCAGTGAGTTCAATCTCGCTCTGATTATTAAGCCAGAAAGAATTTTTATTTAAATCACCAAAAACAATTCCTGTCTGGTGTGCCCTCTGGACCAACCGCAGCGTCTTAAAAAATCGCCGGATCATCTCAGCCAGAGTACCGCGTTGACTGCTGATGTTAGCCTGCACATTTTCAGTGAATACCAGAAAACTATATCCCTCAGCATCAATGCCGTATTGGTCAGAACAAGATAGAGCGGGCTCGAGTTCACCGACAGCATGCAGATGTTTTAGCGCAAGATGAGCATCAAAAGAGTTAAGGTCGATCGGCTGCTTGCTAATCCACAGCGAGACTGGTCTGTCGTTACTAAGATTTAAGCCGCGGTGTAGCTTAGCGCCCAACGATTCAGCAATCTCGTAACTGAGCGTGAAATATTCGGCCAGCGGGCTCGGAGTGTGTTGAACTTTATTATCAGCCATCTTTATAATTTAACCGTATCTATTAAACCTAGAACCTCAACCTTAATGTTGCGGTCTAATTCCTTAAAACTCAGTACCGGAATACTAATTCTGCCTGCGTGCTGTAACTTGCTGTACTTAAGCAGGCTCAAGACCCTCTTGCGCAGCTTATCGGGAACAATTATCGGGATCCGATTGTATGCCTTAGCCACATAGCCAGCATAGACATTTTCTAATAATTCGAGTAGCTGTTTTTTAGTCTGTAGATCGTTTCGGCCGGCCTTAATCAGCTCTGACTGGAATTCAGACGATAGAATAAGACCCGTTATCGTTTGCTTGCGGGCAATATAATTATTGCCGACTACTCTGGTTTTTTTAGTGCGGATAAACCTGATTATATCACTACCGGAAAATTCTCCGGCCTCAACCATGGTCCTGCCCTCAGCAGAGAAATATTGGCTAAGCACCTCCAGAAGTTCCTTGAGGTCTCTGAAATAGATGCCCCCCTTAGCCAGCGACTCAACTACCTCCATGATTCTGGCACTGGTAAAGAACTGCTCCTCAAAAAGGTTTGTGAACAAGCCAGGATAGGTATTATCAATGTCCTTAATTTGCTTGTGCAGGTCGGTCAGGCTAATTACCTCTCCCGGATTATCAAGGTAGAAGCTAACAGCATGCAGCAGAACTTGCTCGATCGCATCATAAGTCCGAATCTCTGCGGATTCAAAGCTTTTGACCAGACTAGCGGTATTAGCCGTGATGCAACCATTAACTGAGTCCAGCGGGTAGAGAAATCGTTCAGCTTTTTGGGCGCTGACACTCATTAATTGCTCCGGTGGCATCAGGGTTGTTATTTGTGCAGGGGTAAACTGCTGAGCCAGAAATTCAAAATTCTGATGCCTGAGCTGACAGTATTGGCCGGAGAGTTTACCGTTTAGCGTAAAGCGCAGACCGGGCAAATTAAGTCCGCTGCTGTCATGAAAATCTCTCTGCAATTGACGCCAAAAGCTCAGATAGACACGGTCTTTCTGACCAACAAAAGTATAGAGTTCCCGGCTGAGCTGAACCTCAAGGTCTGCAGATTGTTCAGCAAGACGGGCATATTCCTGGGAGCTCTTTCCGGCAGATGAAGTAATTAGTGTTTGAGAATTAATTTGTCTGACGCGACGCTTAAGACCTATATTAGCAAAGATTTCTGTGTAGTAGGCAAAAAATACGAACGAGGCAGAGATAATTACAAAGGGCAGTGCCGGTAGTCCGGGTAGTGCAGCAATCAACACATTGATCCCGGCAGCGAGCAAAAGTATCTTCTTGTTACGGAAGAGCTGCATAATTAAATCACGCCCAAGTGTCGTGTCTTGCCCCGAAGATACGCGCGTGATTACGATCCCTGCACAGATTGAGACAAGTAAAGCAGGAATTTGGGTCACCAGGCCGTCTCCGATGGTAAGCGTTGTGTAGGTTGTCAGAGCATCGGTAAAACTCATCCCGTTTTTGATCCCGAGAAAGAGGCCTCCGAAAATATTAACAAAAATAATAAAAACTCCGGCGATAACGTCACCCTGGATAAACTTCATCGCTCCATCCATTGACCCATAGAGCTGACTCTCTTTACGCAAGTCATCGCGCCGGCCACGCGCCTCATCAGCAGAAATCAAACCGGCACGCAAATCAGAGTCAACAGCCAATTGCTTGCCGGGGAGAGCATCCAGAGTAAAACGGGCCGCCACCTCAGAAATACGGCTGGAACCGCGGGCTACCACGATAAAGTTAACTACCGTAATAATTAAGAAGATGATGATCCCTACTGCTATTTCCCCACGAATCAAAAAAGTACCGAAAGACTCGATAATCTGTCCGGCATCGCCTTCGCTGAGAATCAAACGCGTTGATGCCACGTTGAGACTGATTCGGAAGAGCGTTGTCAGCAGAATAACTGCCGGAAAGGTCAGTAGGGTCAGAGTTGTCTTCAGGGATAGTCCAATGAGCAGCAGCAGCAAGGAGAATGCGATATTAAACGCGATCAGAAGGTCGAGCAGGAACGGCGGCAGCGGCACGAACAAGGCCGCCACAATGCAGAGCAGAAAAAATGCTGAGAGAAATAAATCGTCGAATATTCTTTTGCTTTGCACTACTGAATTGCTAAATCGCTAAATTAAATACTCTGCGTTATCCGGATAAAGATACCAATCAAAAGCGTCACAATAAATGACATCAGAACAATCGCAACCGGACCAGTCGCTTTTAACTCCAGGGTCTTAATTTTCCCGTCAATCATTGTCTCGCGCTTTGAAGAGACAGCATTAGCTAACTCTTGCAGCTGCGAGCTGATTTCGCCACCATGTTTTGCTACCTGAGCTAGAGCCATAAAGGAGTGCTTGAGCTCAGCATGTCCGGACCGTGTACCGATCTCTGTCAGAGACTCTTCCAGACCCACGCCGCTTTTAACATACCGCTGAACATTGTAGAGCAGTTCAGTTACCACATTATGAGAATCTCTTTCATCAGCCATTGCCACTACACTTTGCAGGCAGGGACCGACATCAAGAGAGCTGCTTACACCGATTGCTATCTGCTCAATTACTAATGGCAGGTAGAACATGATTTCATCAGACCGCTTGCGGATTAAGTGGTCTAGCCAAAAACCGGGCGCGATTACGCCAAATATTACTCCGGCCAGACCCATTAATACGCCGAATTTGACTCCGAATAAGCTAAGCCCCAGAACAATTGCGATTGCACCAGTAACGATTGGCAGAATTAATCTTATCTTCTTAAACTTTTCTTGTTCTTTATAATTTAGTAACCCGGCCTGAAAGTAGCGTTCAAGCTCAGTTTGCTTTTCATTCTTGCCACTCTTTTTATAGTCTCTGCGCTTAGCCTCAGTCAGAATGTCAATCTCGTCTTTCTCGAGTTCCTTCTTTACATAGTCTTTACCCTTGAACCGGTTAGCGGAGGTGCCTTTGCTGATGTTCATCAGCGTCTCAATATTGTCAGCCCTCTTCTCTGCCTTGAGAAGATAGAACATAAAGCCCATACAGCAGAGCAGAATGACTCCGATAATGACTAAGATGATTGTAGTTGTAGTCATGCTTATACCTTTATATCAGTTACTTTTTGCATCCAGGCGTAGCCGACAAAAATCCCAACGATTGCAATCTGCCAGATCAACCACCCTTTGGGGTCTTTAAAGGCCTCTACCATTAGTTCCGGATTATTGATGTACATATAAACCTCAAGTGCGACCATAATCAGCAAAATGATCCAGAAGGACCCACGCTGTAAACCGACTGCTGCTCTGGCGGACTGTCTGAAATGCTGCCGCTTTCTGACCTGGGAAGCCAGCCGCTCAAGTGTCTCAGATAAGTTCCCGCCCAACCTGCGACTAAGAATTACCGCCTGCACAAAGAGCTCAATCTCCGGATGCATCACATCATCGCCAAACACACCGATTGACTTCTCCTCAGACACACCAAGCTTTAGCCTGTCGATCATGATAAAGACCTCTTCACGCACCAGCGAATCGTGATTAAGAGATTCTGCAGCGGACTGCAAAGCTGAGGTGACATTCATCCCAATTTTCAGCATGCTGACAACGTTAAGCAAGAAAGCGGGGTAGTCTTTATCAAAAGCATTAAACCTGCGCTGGATAAAAAAGTTCAAGGTAGTACTGACAAGATATGGCCCTGAAATCGCAGCGATCACCACAATCGGCCAGTCAAACTTGAATTGGACCAGAGTGACCGCAAAAACGCTGATCACAGCCATCGCTGTATAATACATCCAGGGCTTGATACTCAGTTTTGAGTATCGAATTTTTTTAACCAGCGTTAATCTACCGGTCACCTTTCGTTTCTGCTCTGCTGATTTGAGCAAATTATCCGCCTCAGTGACATTAGCCGCACGCTGAGTAGAGCGGGCGTTACGCTGTGTTTGCATCAGAGAGCTGATCTGCCCGGACTGCGTTTTATTACCACCAAACAGTTCTTCTCCGAAGAAAAGAAAGACGATCACTCCGCCCAGAGTGAGGATCAGCAAGGCGATTATTATAATCAGAATTGTAGTACTCATATTATTTCAAGTCGTTCTGGCTAATTGTGTTAAGTGTCAACTCTGGCGGCAGATTCCCTAAAAATATGCCTGCCTCGTTAAGGACATCATCAAAACTACTTGACCAGGAATCGACTTTCCAGGCTGGCTGCTTGCCGTATTTAGAAATCGTAAACATCGGGCGTACCTGGATTGTTCCCTCGACAAAATGGCCCACCTCTACAACTTCAGCAATCCTTGGTTTGCCTGAGACCTTATCGCGCACTAACCAGACCACGACATCCACCGCCAAAGCGATCTGCTGGCGAATGATATCAATAGAGACAGACTTCTGAGCCCGGCCCAGAAGACTCTCCAGACGAACCAAGGTCTCACGAGCATTTCTTGCATGAATTGTCGACATTCCAACATGCCCGGTCTGCGCTGATTCCAGAAAGGCTTCAGCTGAGAGTGGTGTCCGCATCTCTCCAAGCAGAACCCTCGTCGGTGTCATCCGCAAGGTTGTTTTGATGTGCTCCTGCAAAGTAACCTCTCCGACACCTTCAGCATTCGATGCGCGCGAGACAAGCGAGCGATAGAATGGATGTGTCAGATTCAGCTCCGGAGTATCCTCGACACTAACAATAGCTTCTGCCGCGCCGAACTCTGAAGCCAAGCAACGCATAAGGGTGGTTTTACCTGTTCCGGTCTCGCCGGCAATCATCATGGTAGCGATCCCAGATTTGGTCAAAGCTGCCAAATAATCAACAATCAAAGGTGGAGCAACCTGATAGCTGACAATACTATCAATGTTAGCATCAACAATTCTTGGTACCCGGATACAAAGGTACGGACCGCGCTGGCCACAAACCGAATCATGGACAGCACAAATCCTAATTCCATTATTAAGTGAGGCATCAATTGTGTGCTGCGCCGTCGAAAGAGACTTACCTAAACGCAGCAAAATTCGGTCAATAAAGGAGACGTATGACTGTCTGCTTGGCCAGCTAATTCCTGTTACCTCAGAAATTTTACCGCGCTGTAGCACAACAGTCTGGTAGTCGTAGACATGAATGTCTGTGACCTGAGCATTATCTACTAAGGGCTGCAGAACACCCCAGCCCAGCAAATCTTTTTGCAAGTGAATAATAATACTTGCTTTCTCCATGTCTGAAATCTTATCAGAACGACGTCTCAGAACGCGGTCGAGAGATTTTGTGATCACCGCTTCACTGAGCTCTCCCCCTGAGTCTGAGATGTCATATTCTGCACCAATCTCACGGCGGACTTCTTTAAGAATTACACTGCCTAATTGCGAGAGTGAAGAGGCTTGTTTGATTACAGTTGACGGGATGCTCCCTTTATTAATTGCACTCATTTTTTGACTGAGCTTCTGAGTACTTCTTCTGTTTGACGAATTGACGCTGGCCGTAGCCTCTTTGATCTTCGCCTCCTGTTGCTCTTGCGCCGGCTGGCCTCCAGCAGCACTTGACTGGCTCTGCGTGCTCTGGCTCTCCGCACTAGCTGCGGACCCGGTTTTCTCCCGCGAACTACGTGTTGAGAATAGTCCGGCCAGATCCTGCTTGTTTTCTTTATCGTTCATCTTTATCAGCAATATAAGCTGTCAAAATTGACCTGCTTAACATTCTACATAATTCTCCTGACTTCTGGAAAATTTTGCTGGTTTTATGATGCGCAGGATAAGAGCGAAGGTTTAGAAAAATTAAATAGGGCTTGCTAAAAAAGTAACCCCTAATCCAAAAGAGCGTGGCTCTTTTGCAGAAACGTAGTTTCTGGCGCAAAAATCATCGTCTGAAGCTAAGAAGAAAATTTTAGGGCCTGTTGAAGATATGCCTCATTGATTTGTTGGCATCATTGCAATCAATTGGGTTTGTATGAAGGGCAGAGGTTTTAGCCTTTTATAGCTAAAACCCTTGCCCTTCAGGTATCAGAGTCACCCCTAAGTATTTAGTATTCCTACTTAAATGACTTATTTAGCAGGCCATACATAGTCACCTAATCTTCGAGTAAGGTCTTAAACCACTTCCGATCCACCTGATTGACCCAATCGTTATGTCCGGCAGCAGCAACTGTGAACAACTTCTTGTTATCTCCGCTAATTGAGTCGTAAAGTCTTTTGCCAAATTTACGAGGGATAGTCTGATCATTTTCGGCTACTACAATACTCACTTTGCCCTGATAAGCTGCCAAATTTTCTGCTGAATTGTATTTCTCTTTTAGAATCCAGCCAACAGGTACGAACGGATAGTGAAAGCGGGCTACTGATGCCAGCGAATCCCAGGGAGTCACCAGAATAATTGAATCGACTCCCAGCTCACTGTGCGCTGTGAGATTGGCGACTACCCCCGCCCCTAAAGATTCTCCCCAAAGAATTATTTTACCTTGAGGCTGCGAGCTGAGCGCCTCAATCAGAGCATATGCCGACCCTGTTAGAGCTGCCTCGCCCGGGACACCCGGTCGCTCTCCGTAGCCGGGATATTCTGCAAGATAGGTTCGGTAACCTAATTTTTCAAAAGTTTCCAGATAGTAACTGCGGTGATAAGCAGATCCGGCGTTACCGTGAAAAAGAATTACTGCCTTATCATAACTTACCGTAGAAGCATTGGTGTAGGCCGCCACCTCGCCGTCGACCATCACCCTTTTGAGTTTGAGGTTTGATAGCTCAATATCAGATAGTTGCTCCAGAAGAGGATGGTACAGTAGTTTCGACTGCAAAAAATAAATGGCGAGCAGAAGGGACAGGTAGCCCAGAATTAGTAGAGCAAATATGCTAAGCAGCAGCTTCACCAGATAATTATCTTGTTAGATAAAGGGCGCATACTAGCCCCCGCTCAGCTATTAGCAGGCTTACCTGCTACCTACATTTGCCATCCTTATCAGGCGGAATCATCTCGCCTTTACAGACACAAAATTCTTTACCGTCTAGTTTAAGCTTACCTTCACAACTTCTGACCACCCTGGGAGCAACCTTTGGGCCAGAGTCATACATGTCTTCTTGATTCATCACCGGAGGCTGATCATTAATCAGTACTTCCTCAGGATTACGCAACACCAGGTTCAGACGGCCTGAGCCAAGAGACAGGGCGATCTTATCTGCGTCCTCGGTCGCAACTAACAGCGTTACAGTAGTCGGAACATTAGAGACCGGGCCATTAATAGATTCAGTTGACTTCTCAGACGAGAGTACCTGTGCGCGCTCGACAATTCGGATCAGAGTTGGTCGGGCATTAACTTTAGTTATCCATTGCACGTCAACATAAGTGCCGGGTCGAATCCAGCCTTCAACTCCACTAGTGGCATCAACATTAATTGAGATTGCGCGATAACCATCTGGAATTTTTGTGATAATCGGATTGTCGCGATTATATTGAGTTATAAAATCCCGGTAAAGAGGCTGGTCAGGCAAAATTAACGAGCGGGCGAATCTACCGTCAATTTGAGTGAAGTCAGAGATATACTCATCGTTTAATGCAAAGCGTGATCGATACTCTGTGCGGAACATATCGCGTGATAGCTTCTCGCCTTCAGAAATTTTCTTTTTAGGAATCAGTACACTGACATTATTCACGTCAACATCTGTGCCAGCGATAATCTCCGTGCTTTTTTGATCCTGCTTCTGAACCAGCACAACCGCAAGCACAATTAGCATCAGCATCAACACACCAGCTGAAACAGCCATCACTAATTTTGGATTAGGTCCTTTCTGGTTAGGCATTCCGCCAAAAGCTTTGCTCATAATATTCTACCTATTTCTTAACTAAATCACCGCCGACCATGCCCAGATTCTTAGCAATGTCCTCGATAACATTGCGGATTTCCTTGCCACCTAAACTATAAATCGTTCTGCCACTACCTGGCCAGACGCTTCCTTTAGGATCTTTTGGTAAGGGTGGCAGATTCCAGGCCTGCTCGCTCAAATTATGCTCGTTGAGTGCTAGTACTATCTGATTCATGTCCAACATTGATCCAGTGTATGGGTTTAACAGAAACTTGATTCGGTTTAGATCAGTGACAAGCGTTTTGATGAAACTCAGATACAGGTCAACCGCAGTTAAACCCAGGACAGTGTCATCAATAACCACCAGGACAATATCAGCATTGCGCAAAACAGCTCCGGTAGCCGGCCCCATCCGACCGGCGGTATCTACGATCACTACATCGTTAACTACCCGGGCAAGCTCTAAGACGCGCTGAACCAACGCCATACTGTCTGTATGACAAACCAGATCCATTGATTCTGCCATTCTGTCCGGTGGCATCAGCACTGAGGTCTCATCACTGATTGGAATCAGCGCATCCTGAAGAGATTCACGAGTGACTTCTCTGCTGCCGTTGACCCAGGAGCTGACCACCTTCGCCTCTGTGCCGTTAACTGTCAGGCCACGGCTCAAATCGCGGGTTTCTACATCCATATCCCAGATCATTGTCTGTTTTTTGTATACACTACAGGCCTCGGCCAGTGCAGCAGCTACGGTAGTGGCCCCGACCCCACCTTTTGCGTGAGTAATTGCCACTACCAGACCCTCCCGCGTTCTGCCTGAGCGACGAAACTCAGCGTGAATAGCAACAAGTTCCTGCAGAAAATCGAGCGGACTTGCTGAATCAGGAAAGACTTTACGAACGCCGGCTGAATGCGCAGCCCGAAATGCTCCCCCACCGTAAGCCTCATCAGAGACGAACATAATAATGTGTAACCACGGAACTGTTGCGCTAGCCTGCCGGGCGAGCGCTGCTGCTTTATCACCCAAGCCGCTACCGAGGACCAGCACATCGGCGTCATTAATCTTGCTTAAGTAATCCACTTCGCTGACCAATTGGACCTGCAGGTCAAGACTCTCAGCATCACTGCGATGAAAGGCATCAATTCGCTTCGCACAACGGGTTTGTGCTTCAGCGGTATTATCGACTATTAATAATTTCATTTAAAATTTTTTTAAAATCCGCTTTAAAATAGTAGCTCTACTAAAAACATGCCACTGGTTATTCCCAGAGCGATCGCGATTACGACAAACATCACAAAGATTAATTTGTTACTGCTAGCCAGTCTTACAGAACTTGAATTCGTGTTTTGACCTAGGTTAGTTCTGACCTGATTTAAGCTAGTAGTGTTGAGTACTATATTCTCCTCCTCGTTTTCAGAGTTAGGGTCAAAGGCATCCTGATCTTCTCGGGGCTGCTCTTTAAGCACACTCTCCATACTGTTTTTATTCTTTACCCCTTGGTAGTATGAGGCAATATTTACAATTTCCGGACCAATAGTCACAGTTTTAGAGAGATTAGGATCACGCTGCCGGCGCTTTGGTTGCTCCTTTTGGGTTTTCTTGCTGGCCGTTTGCTCCGCTACTAAATTCTCTGCTGAATTTTCTGCCGGGCTCTCCGCCGCGCGGTCAAAGTTAATGACAAAATCCTCAGCCTTGTGCTGGCCGGTCTTCTCACGCTCCTCCTGAGCCTGATGCGCAATTGCTGTATGCGGCAGTGATTCAACCGTCTCAGGATCGAGTCTTGGCCCCTGAAAGCTTGTCATCTCTTCCTGGTCGCCCAGAATATTATATGCACTGCTGTCAATCGGCTTAGACTGCTGCATTTTGCGATAGACAGCTGCTAAGTCTTTACCAAGTTCTGCAGCAGACTGATAACGAAGCTCAAGATTGCGGGCCAGCGCCTTCATAATAATTGCATCAATCTCAGGCGTACATTCCGGACGGGAGAGAGAAGGAACCTTTGGGTCTTCATTAAGACGTTTAGTCATCACGTCATAGATATTATCGCCCTGGAAAGGAGGATAGCCGACAATCAGCTCATAGCTCAGCACGCCAATCGCATAAATGTCTGATCGCCAGTCTACCTTAGATTCAAGAATATACTCAGGGCTGACATAGTCGATTGTCCCTACAACCCCACCGTGCTCTGTTAGTTTCGGACTGCGCGAAGTCCGCGCGATTCCAAAGTCAGCGATTTTAACGGAGCCGGTTTCTGTAATTAAGATGTTCTCAGGTTTTAAATCCCGATGGACAATTCCTGCCGTGTGAATAGCCTGAACACCTGCACACATTTCAATAATGATTTTTATAGCATCTGGAATAGGCAAAAGATTTGCCGGATTAATATAATCGAGCAGAATACCACCGTTTACATACTCCATCGTATAAGCAATCAGATCTTTATCTCTGACTAACTCAAAAGACCTGACCACATTAGGGTGAGAAACCCGGTAAGATGAGACGATTTCATTACGAAAGCGCGCCATCGATATCTCATCTGTAGCAACCTCAGGATAGAGTACCTTTACCGCAACAATTCTGTCATCAAACTCCCGGTCAATGCAGGCATAGACTAATCCCATGCTGCCTGAGCCAAGCGACTTTACGACTTCAAATCGACCAGCAACTACTGTTCCTGCTTGCAGGTTATAGCTACTGTCTGCGGCTAAATTCATAATCTTAAACTCTTGGTATCAACTCTAAGCAAGCAGACAAACCGTAAAAGATTTATCACCGAAAGAGAGCTGATCATTGTGCTGCAATTCCGCTTTATCGCCGGAAAGATCAAGAGTTTCACCATCCTTACGGACCACTTTGGTCCCGTTCTCTGAGAGTTGGTCGAGTACGATCACATTATTGCCACTGACCCGAACGATTGCGTGTAGCGGGGAGACGCTCTCGTGTCCAAGAATCAGCATACTACCGCGTTCAGATTTCTCGTTTGAAACAATGAGTCGGCCCGGGCGAAGAATGAAGTAATCACCTTGCTCGTTATCATCGAAACTCACCAGAAATCCGGTGATCTTGCCTTCTTTTTCCCAGATAATCCTGTCGCCATTTGTCGCGTTACCTGAAGCAGATACCTGTTTTTCAGACTCTGAGATTTTTGCGGCTGCAGCAGCGGCTACCGGTGCAGCGTTTACGTTATCGGCACTCAAAGAGTAAATATCCTGAGAGTCCCCGAAGTTTTCATTATTAGACATAGTTTCCTTGTTTGTTTTTGGGTTAGCTTCATCAGCAGTCTCTTGCTGATCAATTAAATCGTTAAATGACTGATTACCTTTGTCAGTCTCTGTTTCATAACCAGAAGTCAGCGAGTCTAGCAAAAGGTCTTCATCGGCAGAAGATACCTCTTGCTCATTAGCCAGCTTGTCATCGGCGTCACTGAGAATCTGGTCAAGGTCAAACTCGTCTGCTTTCTCTGAGAAGTCCTTAATTTCGGCAGTACCGGAATCATCCTTAGCCTCAGTTTTCACAGTAAACATACTACTGAGATCTTCCTGGTCAGAACTAGACTCTTCTTCTGCCGGCGAGTCTTGCTCCTCTAAGGCTGTTTCTGCTGCCTCATCCTCGGCAGGCAGATCGAGCTCATCAATTTCTGAGAGCAGCTCCAGTGGATCCTCTGTTAAGCTCTCCTGATCAGCAGCGCCAAGTAGTTCTGTATTAATAGTTGGATTGTCCGAGCCCTGATCATCCTTCTGATTAATACTTGCAGCAGCTTCTAATTTCTTGGCGATTGCATCGAGCGGATTCTCACCGCTCGCAAGCGCACTACCTTGGTCAGCTCTGATTTCCTCCAACAGGGAATTGTCGATCTTCTCAGTCTGACCAGAGCGGTTTGAGCCTGCATTGATCCGGCTGCGCATCTGGCTGGCAATGTCTGGTGTGAGCATCACAGTTTTGTTCCGGGCACGACTGGCCGAGGGCTTGTTGACGTCCAGTAATGCTTTTTTCTTATCTTTTGACATAATATTTTATTCCTAACTTCTGCTTAAAACTAAAAGCACCAAGACGATTGAGAGAATCAGAGCGATAATGCTCAGACCGACAACCATCATAAAATTCTTTAACAGAAACGGCTTAACGGTTTCCATGTTAACGTTAAACTTCTGCTGTCCACCGGCTTCGGGAATTTTAACTACATAGCCTTCCGGCGGCAGGTTCTTTAGCTGGCCGATCAGCGGGATGATTGCAACAGTAATGTTATCGTAGCCGCCGCGCTCTTTTGCCAACTCAACCATGTGAGAGCAGCAGAGCTGCGGAGGGTGTTGGCGCACAAGATCTGCAATTTCATCATCTGTAATCATGCTGTAGAGACCGTCTGAACAAAGTACCAGATAATCCTGATCAGCTGTGTCTTCAATATCCCAAATCCAAAAATCCCGCGTTTCAAGATTAAGCACCGGCTCAGAACCCAGAGCACGAGTGAGCACATGTGCCTGCGGATGACTAAGCGCCTCAGATTCCGTAATTTCGCCGCTGTTTACCAGCATCTGAACGTAGGTGTCGTCCTCAGTCAGCTGCTTTATCTCAGTCTTGTTGACCACATAGGCTCTGGAATCTCCTACATTAGCGATCGTCACGTTCCGGTCATTAAAAAATGCGGCTGTCACAGTTGTGCCCATGCCGGAGAATGCCTGATTCTGTCTCCTCAGGACCACAGTGCGATTGGCCTCCGTAATTGAGCCACTGACTGCATCGTCCGGTAATTGGGGTTCACTGGTATCTAAATGGCGCTTAATGGCATCAATGGCTAGCTGGGCTGCGAGCTCACCCCCCTTGACTCCCCCCATCCCGTCACAGACAAGCCACATGAGACCTGATTTAGATTCGAGCACCGCATAGCGATCCTCGTTTAAATCTCTGTCACAGCCGGGATCGGTGATGGCAGCGGGAATCAGCAGATTTTCGTCACTTGAGCGTTCGTATAGTTTTTCTTCAAACTGATTTAAGCGTTCACTATCCAGCATTGTTGCAATAATTTAAAAACTTCTAAAAATATCTGACCCTTAGCGCTAAAGATCCGATATAGACTAAAATTTTCTTAACTGACAACTACGGTACGGCTGTAGTGTCCTGAGAATATATTATTTACTCGGTTTGTAACACTTTAAACTAAAGCTAAAATTTTCCAGTCTAGTTGTTTGATTCAACTAGAGAGCAAACAGATTTAGTTATTTGAAGCTTCCTAGATAAGAAGGAACTGCTAAGGGTCGGTCTTACAGACGCGACAATGATGTTTGAGCATCTTGGCAACTGATCCCTAAGCAGGCCTATTACATTGTGCAGGGGGGTTAGACGTTAAAGATTACGATTCTTCTGCCCCCGATTTTAAAAGCGAATTTAAATAATCGAATTTACCCCGGTATGGATCTTGCCGGCAATTGCTCAAACAATCATGCCGGTTGATAGTCTGCTGACCATCTACTTCAAGATAAAATCACTACTTGGGACAACACCAATAAGGGTATATCTTTAATTCAAATGGTAAAAATCAATACAATTACAACTAAGTCCGGTGATGCTGGTCAGACGATGCTGGCAAATGGTGCCATGATGGCTAAGGATGACCCCTTAGTGGCCCTGCTTGGCCAGCTCGACCTACTAAATGTAATCATCGGTCGCCTCAGAATACACTCGGATAAGTGTGCCCTGGGTAAGCAGCTTTTGGCCCTTCAGAACCGATTATTTGATCTGGGCGCCTGGCTGGCACTAGCAAATAATTTTGCCGGAATAACCGATAGTGACACCAAGGCTCTTGAGATGTGGACAAGTGGATTGATTGCGGATCTGCCTGAGCTGACCTCATTTGTGATTCCGGTCAGTGATTTATTTACTGCGGAGTCTGAGCTGGCGCGAACTCACTGCAGAATTTTTGAGCAGAGCCTCGCCGTTTATTTTAAGCCAGAGAAGCCGCACGCGTCGACTTATAAGGAAGCCGAAGTCACTTCTCTGAAAAAGTTTATCAACAGGCTCAGTGACTACTTCTTTGCAATTAGCTGGCAGCACAATAGCCCGCAGAAAAAACACCTCTGGCAGCAGAATAAGCAGCTAAATGCAGACTAATCAGGGTGGCTGGATCGGTATCCCCTAAACATTAAGACTAAGCATCGGATCTCTCTACGTTGATTAATATCGCAGCAATCCCAAATTATCATCAGTACCTCGTTTATCTGCCCTTGCTGGCAACAGTGCTGCTACTGGCTTGGGCATTATTTGCTTTAAACAAAGCCCGAACTCCGGGACACAAATTTGAGCTGGCTCTCTTAGCAATAATTGTCCTATCTCTGGGTTACTCCTACATTACTGGTATCTTGGTCCACCGCAGTTTAGGTGCAGAGCTGCCGCAGATTCGGTTTCACCAGCAAATCGCTAAGCTCAATTTTTACCTGCTTGTTCCACTGCTTAGTTTTTTTATACTCCGCTTCAGAAGCCGGCTGAATTTTTGGCTCTACATCGCGGCTCTATTAACAATTGGACTGGTCTCCGGACTGACCGCCTACTACGGGTTTGAGCTAGCCTATCGCCTTGGGCTTAAGCTTTAAGCGAGCAGGAGGGAGACCCCATCCACTTTCTCTATCGGTTCCGATAGAAAAGAGGTCGTAAGCGAGAGTCCAAGGCTCCCTAGGCTAGTAGTTCGGGAGTTGAGGCGACTATCTTGGCCTTAATTTCTTCACTAAATTTTTCAAGTTCCGCATCGCCACTAACGATTGCTCGTGCCTGAATTAACGTATATGCGCTTAGCTGCACATACCGGCTGTTTTCTGCCAGCAACTTAAGGTTTTTAATTGCTGCATCCTGAAGTTTGCCTTGGTCTAGGGCAATTTTGTTAAGATAGAGAGCATACAGCTCTTGCCAAAGCTGCTCCTTGCCACTGCTAAAAACTGAGCTCAAGTCAATTTGGTCTAATTCGGATTTAACCAGAGCAGTTTGTTCCTGAGGGTTTAGGTCTTTTAGTGCAGCTAGTTCAGCTAGTTTCTGACTGTGCTGAGCTAAAAGGTTGTAGGGATAATTCTGCGCTTGCAGAGTTTTTGCCGCACTGTCTAACTTGGTGACCGTAGCTGCTTTGCTGCTCTGGTCAACAGCAGAGCTGTTAAGCTGATCTAAAGCCTGATCAATTTTAAACATCAACTCTGCTGAACGCTGCTGACTCTGAAGATGTTGATTCTGATACCAGCGCGACCCTAGGATTAGTACCAGGGCAACGACCAAAACTGTCAGGATTAGTTTCTGGTTCTCGTAGAAAAATCTGGCAACCGGATCTTCAACTGCGGCTTCTGCCAGGATCTGATCAAGCTTACTTTCCTGTTTTTTTGGGTCAGCACTTTTTAGTCCGTCCGAGTTTTTAGTATTCATAGTCTTAAGCTTTATATTTATCGTCGATCTCAAGGGCCTCAAGAATTTCTGACCATTTGGACTTATCTACATAACGTAGATCCTTTAAACTTTTATTGCGTAACGTCTGCTCTGCCTCTGGCTGCTCCGTCTGAGATTCCTTAGCTGTCTTCTCTGACTGTTCACCCTCATTAGCTTGTTGCGCCGAGATGTTTGCGATTGCTTTTTTTATTACGCTGTTAGCAACATAAACCGGAGAGTTGGTGCGCAAAGCAATTGCTATAGCATCAGAAGGTCGGGCATCAAGAACTATTGCCTTCTCTCCAACTGAGAATACCAACTCCGCAAAAAATGTGTCATCTCTTAAGTCTGTGATCAGAACTTGTTCTACCTCAATTTGCAGCTCATCCATCATTGTAACAAACAGATCATGGGTAAGCGGACGATTAAGCTGTAATTTTTTCAGCGTCGCAGCGATTGAGGTGGCCTCAGACATACCGATCCAGATTGGAAGTTCAATCTTCTTGTCTTCTGATTGCAACACGACAACCGGAGCCTGAGAGACAGGGTCGAGCAGAATTCCTGAGACTTCCATCAGAGTTACGCCGGCTTTACTGCTACTATTATCTTGACTGGACACTGAACGAAGAAATAAACATTTAAGGAGTACAGATTAATCAGAGTTGGCAAAATCAGCAAGTATTCAATTAAATTGCTTCTGAGAGTTGCTCAAGGGATGCTCCATAAGTACCGATAGTCAGAAAAGTCTTAACCCTTCTGCAAAAGTGTCTTATCACAACAAAAATCTCAAATTCTCCTGCGTCTCCCTCTGATGGCAGGATAAAATAAGACCGTCTAGAGACATACTCTGATGGTGCTTGAGCACCACCATGCTAAACTCTTCAGCGCACTCAAGTGGATTGCAGAGATTTGAGCGATTTAGGGCGACCCCTCCCACATCTCAAATTCAGACATTAGACTTAAGCCTTAGTGTCTACTTGAACAAATACCTTCTCAGTAGCTCCTTAACGGAGACTACAGTTAAATTGGAAGGCGCAATAAAAATAGCCTCGGAATGCCTAACATCCGACCTGCAAATCATCGGACCCAATGTCTGTTTAGTCTTAGCTTAAGAACTTAGATTGCGGTCTGCTGCGGTAACCTTACCTGAGGGGGGACCACAGCAAAGCCTCCACCATTAAAAACTGCAGGAGCAGATGAGCAGACCTCGAACAGATTTTTAGACTTGAAACATCCGGTGAGTTTTAACCTATAGCAGAGGACTAACCTGCTACGGGCACTCCGGAGAGAATTGCCCGGTGCGCCTCTGTGATCTTAACCGTAACAAAGTCTCCAGGGGAAAATGCATCGGTATCATCAATTTTTACCACAATATTCTCAGAGTTACGCCCCTGCACCGATTTTCTGGCAACCGCATTAGGGCCGGGCTGGTCAATCAGGATTTCTGTGGTTCTGCCAATCCACTGCTGCAGTTTACGCATACCTATTTCTGTTTGCATTGCCTGCAGCTCTTGTAAGCGGGACAATTTCTCCTCTTTAGATACATCATCTTCTAGGAGGGCAGCAGCCGTACCTGGCCGGGGAGAAAACATAAAAGAATAGACTTGATCAAATTCAACCCGGCGCAGGATGGCCAGCGTATCCTCAAACTCAGCTCGGGTCTCCCCCGGGAAACCAACGATTATGTCTGTTGATAAACCAATCTCCGGGACTCGCTGACGCAAACCGTCGATAATCGCCAGGTAGCGGGCACTACGATAATTGCGATTCATCAGCTTAAGTATCCGGTCGTTACCGGCTTGCAGCGGCATATGTATAGACCGGCAAACTTTAGGATTAGTTGCCACTAGTTCGTAGAAGTCCTCTCTGACTTCCTGCGGGTGCGGACTGGTAAACCTAATCCTGGCCAAACCTTCAACCTTTGCCACCTCTGTTAACAGGTCGACAAACTTTGTCCGCGGCTGCAGGTCTCGCCCCCAGGAGTTTACCGTCTGACCGAGCAAAATTACCTCTTTTGCACCGCGGTGAACTGCAAGTTTTACCTCTTGGCAAACCTCAGCCATTGAGCGCGAGACTTCCTTGCCGCGGGTTGTCGGTACAATGCAATAGGTGCAATTCTTATTGCATCCTCTGCTAATGGCAATGAACACAGCGGTTCTGCTCCCTTGAGCAATCCCAACCGGCAAGTCCTCCCAGTCATCGCGATAATCAATCGCCACCTGCTGCTCACTCCCGGCGCGGCGCTGCGCGATTAAGCCGGGTACAAGAGAAAGATTATGCGTTCCAAAGACAAAATCTACATTTTTTGCGCGCTTAATGATGTTCTGACCCTCTTGCTGAGCAACGCAGCCACCAACACCGATGATCAGCTCTGGTTTGAGGGCTTTTAGATCGTTGTATTTACCCAGCAAGCTATAGAGTTTTTGCTCAGGCTTATCCCGCACGCTGCAGGTATTAATTAAAATCAGGTCAGCTTCTTCAGCCGACTCGACAGTATTGTATTGATCCTCCAAAATTCTTTCGAGCTTCTGACTATCGTATACGTTCATCTGGCAGCCGAAGGTCTTGATGTAGAGAGATCTTGCTTTTTGCGGGTCGTGCTGCACCGGCTGTGGGGATTGATTTATCTGGACTAGTTCGCTCACCAGCCAAATTTAGGGTTTGTCAGCTTATTAATCAAGCATACCACGGCCTTATTCAAGCAGAGGTTCGGTCGCGACAGCCACCCGCAGACTAAGCTCGGCCAGCTCTGCCGGCTCGATAATTGTATAGTTGAAATTGCAGGTCTCGCCGGTCCTCAGGTCTATCCCCTCTAGCGCAATAAGCTGCTCATAGACTGCTAAATCATCTTCTGGATTGAACTCAGCATCGCTAAATAAAGAAACTCTCAAGGCTAATTCTGGCAGCAAAATCTCAGATAGGTTAGTTAAGGCAAAGCTTAGGCGATACTGAAGCGTGCAGACTGCTGCCAAGCAGGACTTTACCTTTTTGACGTCTACCGGGGAGAGCTTGATCAAATCCCTGATTCTTAGAAACTGTTCTTTAAATTGCTGCCGCGCGCTTGCTCCCCACAGCATACTGACCTGGTAATCATCATCAGGACCTGCCTCAATACTAACAACAGTCTGCTTGCTTTGATCAAGCTTTAACTGGCCAAAACTGTAGAATTTCTCTGCCTTGGCAATTCCCTGATTAGTAGTCTGAAGCCTTAAATATGCTGGTCGCACCGCGCTATCAGAGAGATCCGTAATTTCAAGGTTAATAAAGAGTGTCTGACCGTCGTAGAGCTCATTTACAACAGAGACCTGATAGGGATTGATTGCCGGTTGTTCTGCCAATGGCTGCACCAACTGGCTGTTAGCGGAGGTCACAGCAGATTGCCGGCTCACACAAGAGACCAGAAAAATAAGCAATAATAAGCAGACCAATTTGTTCATAGTTCATGCGGCTCTGTCAAAGCCGCCATAGAAAATCGCAAACTTAGTAAGTGCTGTCGACCACACTGCTTCTTAGTACCCATGTCTTTTTGGGACCGATAAATTCCCACTGGGTAACCTCTAATCTTTGTTTGACCACGTAGTATGGCTGTTGAAAGTAATCAACCAAGACATGTACCTCAGCAAACTTCACAACGTCGTCATCGTTATACTCAAGGTAGTCGATTTCTGCCTTTGTCACCGTCTCTGTTTTTTTACTAAGCCGCAGATCAGCCAACAAGCTTTTTTTAGTTTCCGGGTGTAAGAATTGATTCATGTCTACAAACTTTCTGGCCTGCACATAAGAATAGTAAAGCTTTACCTTTTTAGGCAGCAACTCACGCCTAGCATCAGCCGACATTCCCATCTCGCGGAAGGAATCGATAAAAGGAACAAGCAGGCATCCACTAAGGGTAAAAAGTAGTAGCAGGCAAACAGCAATCTTTCTGACCATATTATTTAGTGGTTATTTTATTAATTAATGATTTCAGAGCAGATCTATCTTGTTGATTCAAGCTATCCTGATCCTGGTGCTTTTTCAGATCCTTTATCTCTGCAGGCTTTGCCGCGTAAGTCTCGATGTTATAGTTGCTATGCAGCACCTGAACCAGAGAAGCAGCTTGGAGCTGGTGTTCCTTGCGTAGTTTTTGGGCAATCCAAGTCTGTTGATTATCTTTCTCAGGTCGGATTTTGAGTTCCTGCAAGCCAAGGGCTGCAATTGAGAGTCCGAAGAATAAGATAACCAGTATCGTTGGTAAGGTTTTCATTTAGAAGGACTCTTTTAGCAAACGAGCCGCAATAACAATTTTCTGAATTTCTGAGGTTCCTTCATAGATCTCTGTGATTTTGGCATCCCGCAGGTGACGCTCTGCCGGATACTCTTTGACGTATCCATAACCTCCATGGATCTGCAGCGATTTGTTGGTGACAAATGCTGCCATCTCAGAGGCAAATAACTTGGCCTGTGCCGCTTGCCTGATATAATTCTTTCCCTGCTCCTTCATCCGGGCTGCAGCAAGTGTCAGGTAACGAGCAGCATCCATCTGGGTAATCATCTCCGCCAGATAGTTTTGCACCGACTGATGTTCTAAAATTGATACGTTAAAAGTCTTGCGTTCAATGCCATAGCCGAGGGCTGCGGTCAGAGCGGCACGGGCGATTCCGGTAGCTTGTGCTCCGATACCAATGCGACCACCGTTAAGCGTCTCCATCGCAATCCTAAAACCCTTACCTTCTTCACCGAGCAAATTCTCTTTCTTCAGAACAACGTTGTCATAGGTGATACTAGCTGTTGGCGAGGCACAAATGCCCAGCTTCTCTTCTTTCTTCCCCACCGAGAAACCATCAATATCAGTGTGATGGACGAAAGCTGAAATCCCCCCATGCCCCTTGCTTGCATCCTGCATCGCAAAGAGAATGCAGGTACCGGCTACCGGGCCATTTGTAATCCAGTTTTTAGTGCCGTTAATAATGTAGTCTTCACCCGATTTCTTTACTGTACAAGTTAGGTTTGAAGCGTCGCTGCCGGTCCCGGGCTCTGAGAGAGCGAAACACCCAATTTTTTGACCACTGGCAAGTTCAGGAAGGAAAGTGTCCTTCTGCTGATCATTACCAAATTTTAAAACTGGCCAGACACAGAGTGAATTGTGGGCACAAAGCACCACACAGGTTGAGGCGCAGCCAGCGGCAATCTCCTCACCAACTAGCGCGTACGATACTTCTGATAATTCCGCTCCATCGTATTTCTCAGGCACGCAAATACCCATAAAGCCCAGCTCGGCCAATTTAGGCATAATCTCAGCCGGAAACCGATGCTCAGCGTCTAACTCTGCAGCGATCGGCTTGAGCTCTTTTTCGGCAAAATCCCGGGCAATCTTCTGCACCATTAGCTCATCTTCGGTCAGTCCAAACTCAAAATTATCGAACCACTGCATAATGTATTTTAGAGGTAAAGTTGCCCCTTAAACTAGCATTATTAGCATTTACCTCACAGGCCTATATAAATGTTTTCTTAAGAACTGAGATAATGAGATAAATGAGCCCACTATGATGACACCGACTTGCAGAAACCAGAGCCGAAATTTTCCTGAATACCGCCCGGAAATTGAGAAGGTCTATCAATTAGCCACCGGACTGGTGCAAGCCTGCGGAGCAAGTCATAAGAAAGGTCACAGCGGGCTATTCCTTGAGCGACCGATCGATTGTCAAAGCATCTGGATTGAATCTGATGGTAACCTCGCAATCGCCGGCAGGGTAAAAAGCAGAAGCCGCTCATTCGAAGTGACTCTGCCGGATAAGCTAAATTTTAATCCAAAAGATCTACCGCTTCTACATTCACTTTTGCGAAAAACTGCCGAGCACCTCTGCGAGGCCAGCAAGGACGACCTAAGAAAAATACACCTACTATCTCAGGCAAGAGTCAGTGAATACTAGCGACTTCTCCCACGCCCCTGGAGCTCCCCTACAGATTCGCAGAACATAGGAAGAAATTCTTTGACTCTAAGGGCTAAGTCTTTTCTCTGTAAATCCGAGCTTTTGCTTGTCAGCCTCAATCCTCGCGCAGGGGCAACGTGCTCAGCCGATCAGACTTTTTTCGGGGATGTGGCTTGTTTACAGGCAGGCGATCAGATTAGCTCTCCTCGGCATTGCTGGCGCAAACATACCCAGAGGCATCTCCTCTGAGAAGTCTCCGAGCTTCCACTGC
>JAULKR010179664.1:0-20408 GCA_032356305.1 Prasiola linearis
GCGCTCGCTCGCGATGACGGTCTACGGCGACCTGGACGTGACGGTGATGGACGAGCGCGGCGCGCCGACCCGGCACGAGGCCCGGAACGTGGCTCGGTACAACGCCCGGCGTCGTTTGCGTAACCCGATGATCTGCTTGGTCGAAACTGCGGTTCATTCTCGAAATCCCTTCCGGACTGTCCCCCAGGACCATGCGCTGCTTACCCGCTCGGCCCCGGCAGATCAAACACAGATCGGCAAGGAATGGCCTGTCCCGCGTTTGTTTGATTTGCCTGTTGCCCGGATGCGATCTATCCCCGCATCAAAGGCGCGCCTCCCAACGAGCGCGCCGCAACGCGAGGCTCTTTCCCCATGACCGATACTTCCCGCACACACACGTCGCGCCCGAAGGCGCCGATGACCTGACGGTGATCACGTCCATTGCCGGGTTCGGTGAAACGGTCAGATTAATAACCTTTGCTTCAGGTGCCTGGCTGCTTGTGGCTCCTTCTAACCTAAGCTGCAGCTGGGCTTCAAATAGAGATTTAGGCTGAACCTCCTGGCCATGCAGTTCGTCCAGGCCGGCACCAGTAAATGTCGTTGGGCTGGTGGGTTGGAAGCCAACGAAATAAGGTTCCGCGTAGGTGGGGTTATTCCGCCTGTCCAATTGCCAAAAGTTGTATGATATCGGAGCACCGGCATTATCGTGCCGGTGATTCCACATAACTAGGTGGCGACCATGGTGCGGATAAAATCTTTCCGGCCCACCATTTTTCAGCATATTTCCTCCGCTCATATCATCGTAGAGACTTGCGTATGGGCTACCGGAATGAGCGTCGATCCGTTGGCCGGGGGAAAGTTGGCCCCTTAGGTATACGGTACAGACACCGGAAAAACCAACGCCCGGGCCGTGGTGGGTGGGAGCCGTCAGAAAGTTCCCTACCAAGCCTCCGGTGGTATTCTTGAAATCTTTGATCAATAGGCCGTAGCTACGTCTGTTTAGGAACGACGCGTGGGCGGCCTTACCGGATACTTCCACGTTTTCGACGGTTACCGCCATACTTTCCCGAATGTCCATTACCTGAGACCAGTCCTTGAATTCGCAGTTGCGTACCCAGGCGTTCTGGACGTATTTAAATTGCAACGCGTTCCACGCATAGTCGTGAATATCGTTTTTGTGGTGTACGAATGTTTCCCCGACGCTCGGCCAGTTACCGACGAAGCGAATATCTTCTATCCCAACTTCTTCCAGCGGTTCCATTCTGCGGATGTTATAACTACCCGACACGGAGGGAAGGTCCGTTTGGAGCGGATTCTTAAAGGTCACTTCATTTCCGCTAATATGCTCTATCAGGTGATTCTCATGTATCGACATTCCGCCATTTTCGGCAAACATCTGCGTCCACCGTGGGGAAAATTCCAAATCTCCGTAGTACTCACGGGCGAACTCTAAGCTGCGGTGCGATATCGTCACCGATTGGCCTACCTCAAGTTGGCCAACATCCGCCACCGTAACCGTAAAATCGTTCCTTTCGGCGGGCTCCGTTATACTGGTGAGCGTTTGAGTATTGATGCGATCTGGTCGAAAAAGTATTTGCCAATGGCCGTTCGATACCCGCATTTTATCCATGAAAATCTCCGTCCCACCATCACCGGCACCGCTACCTTTTAAAACGATGTCGCTCCGGTTGACCGTAATAAACTTCTCAATATCATTATCCGCACTAATAATGTACCGGCCGGGAGGAAAAAATACGACGGCGGGCTCGGAGGATGCCTCGGCCGCATCGATTGCCGCTTGAATACCTGCGTCGTCGTACCCCTCCTCGTCAGGGATGGCCCCGTAATCGGTGACGTCAAACCTGGCCCAGCCGGATACATCGGGTATCTCCTTTTCGGAAAATTGATAGCCTGAATAGGAAAAATCCGGAAGAAGTGGCTTCGTACCATTTGCTTTGGCTTCGACAAAATCGATCCAGGAAGGAGCGACCGGTGCCTCTTGGGCGGAGATGGATATCGGCCCTGCGATTAAAAGCCAAAGCACACAAAAAAGTCCTGGTAGTCTCATGATCATATTGAATTTTAAATTTATCATCTCTCATCGTTTTATGCGCGGACCCATAAAGCTGGTTTTCCTTGTTCAAGGACAACCTACGTCCAATCGATCCGACATGCTAAAGAGTATGTAGGGCCACGGCCCTTAATCCGGATAAGATTACCTATCTCCAGCTGAAGGTTAAATTTAGTCTGACAACCTGTGGCTAGTGTTTTTAGCTTGCTGATTTTAACCGCGCTGATCGTCGGTCCTCCTCGGAGTTCCTTCTCACTTCCTTAGGTAGCCTCGGCGCAGCTATGGCTATGCATACGTTTTTTAGTTCGTGAGAAGAAAAAAATAGCATCGCCAAAATTTAGCAAACCATAGGTTGTTAGAGTATAGGTCAGTCAGCTGGTAGTCACACCTACTTAATTAGAATCTCTTTTTTAAAGGTTAGCCTAACCGGCCCCAAAAGTCCGGAGGATAAAAGTGGGTCGTCTTTTCGGACAAAATCCTGAGTAGTAAAGGTAGTCCTGGGTCCCGCTGGTAAAGGCTCATTATTTACGTACCAGGCGGGCATAATATCTCCCTGCTTAGCAGTTACTGGGAGCAGCTGGAATCCACCATCGTGTTTAGGGTAACGTTCATCTCCGATCAAGTGGTTGGTCCACTGATTGGTTACGCTTACCCTGAGGTGGTTGTCCCCTTCCGCCAAATACTTTGTCACGTCAATAATGAAGGGTGCCTTCCACAAGGTTCCTACCCGCTGACCATTGACGAAAACCTCAGCGGCAATACTAACTTCACCCAGGTCCAGTACTACTTTTGTATCCGAATTATATTTTTCTAGGGTAATTGTTTTAGTGTAATCAGCCGTGCCGGAATAATATTTAATTCCATCCAGATGGTGATCTTTCCAATCGCCAAGCGTACTGAAATTTTCTTTTGCGGCAAAGTCATGCGTCTTAAAAAATTCAACCTGCCACCGCTTACTGATGTCAATGGGGGAGGGGAGCTGCTCGGTCATGACCGCAGTGGATGTACCACTGGCCAGCCGGATAAATTGCCGACCGTTGTCGTAAGTAGTAGCTACCAGTTCATTCGCATCGTTCCACTCCAGTGTTCCCGAAAAATCCGATGTGACGGCTTGGTTTAAACCATTTGAAGATGTCCTGAAAACAACAAAGGCGGATTCATGGGCACCCAGCTTCAGCGTAACATGAGTCCCCTCATCATCGTGTGTGTATTGCGCCAGCCTGGTGATCTCACCCGTTTCCGCGTTCCAGAGTTCAGGAATCTTGTCCCTAACTCTGAAGGTTGCCTCATACACATCGGCTTCTTCCGTTTCGTTGCTAAAGAAGTAAATATCGGCGGTAGGAGTTCTCCTGTGGGTAAAATCGATTTCTTTGCCTTTTATGGATAAGTCCGCCGGCACCTCGTTGAAATTACCTTCCTTCTTAAAGCTTGGGCTGCGCCAGATTTGGTCCACCAAGGTCGTGAAAGCTTGTTCGTCTTCCGATGTGTTGAGATAGCCGGCCAGATGTTGCGGCTTATCTCCCATAAGTATTACGCCCGCGTCCGCTATCTCCTTTAACCTGCGAACGGTGGGTAAAGCAACGTATTCTACGTTTTGCAAGATCAGGTAAGAGTAAGCATTGCCTTCCGGGAGAACCATCTTCTGGTTTTTCAGACTGATACGATTAATGAGTACATCGGCATTAGTACAATCATATTCTAATCCCACCGGGACGGCTAAGCTCAAATCCTTCGGGAGAACATCCGAGTTGTGAGAGACGTCTCCTACGAAAACTAATACGTCGGCGACGGGGTGCCCTTGTTGCAACAAGTAGCTTCCGCGGGCGATGTATTCGAACCACGCTTTGCCGGCGTTCATCCACCAGGTTTGCGTCCGGTCGATGTGAGAACCCCACTTGCTCATAGTCATTCCCGGCCTTACGTGGGTGTTCGCTTGGTGGGCATACCGGTGGAACATAAATTCATTGATCCCCTCCGCCCAAGCCTTGTCCCCGTCCGATTTAGCCATAGCGGGGTGCATGGACCAGTTTAGTGCCTGTGGAGAAGTGAAGGATTCAGCTGAAACGATGTTTTTCCCGTAAATGTGCGCCCCGGAAACCACGGAGGGTACGTAATTGTGTGGTTTACTCATCCAAAATTCAGTCATGGGTAAATCCGTTACCCCCGTGACGTCAAATTGATTCACGTGGCCCCTTCCGTAGGGTTCCACGTAACTGAGGACCCCTTCATCGTGGCAAAGTTCCGTAAAGTATTCATAGTAGTTTTTCGTCATTAAGTCGCACAGCAGATCGTTAAGATCCCACAACACCCGCTTAGTAGTGTTCAGGTCATCTACGTAGCGCCCCGCGAACAGGGGTAAGAATTCCATGAGGTCATAACCCTTTTCCCGCTGGAAGGTGTCGTCAAAGCCATCCGTCCAGTTCTGGCCACCCATTTCATAGCTGTCTATCTCAATGTATTGTAGCGCGTTTGGCGCAACTTCTTTGGTGTTGTCAATTACTTCCTGGACAAAATTATCCCAATGCTTTTTAAACGGAGCCCGGCTTAACTTGTCGCACTCAAGCCCCTGTCCGTAGATAGAGGCCGGGGAATTTTTAATGCCCGAGGCAGTTTCACCAAAGCGCAGTATAGTCCAGGTTCCTGAGGGAAGAGTTGCGGAAAGACTTCCGTCGCCGGTCAGAAATTTAGTAAGGTCTACCAGGTCCTTTTTTTTGACAACCATTGTAGCCCCGGGGGAGGCGATCATGTCAAGTTTTTCAGTTGAGGTGAATCCGCGTCCGGAAAAACCAATATAATTATCCACCAACTGAACGGCACTGAGGGATAATTCCTTAATGCGCATCGTTTCGCTGAAACGTAGCCTGAAATATTTGGAGGTGATGGGGTCGAAGGAGTCCACAAACCGATGTTCCGATTTCTCGGTCGTAGTCTTGAAAAGCTCTTTGACCTCGGTAAAATCAACGCCATCATCAGAAATTTCTAGGTATGCATGGGACCTCCTCTGCGTGTGAACTATCTGTAGAGATCGAATAGTGTGCGGATCACTGAATGCGAACTGAACCCAAGGCATCTGCTTTCCGACCATTGTTAGGGTGCTGGCTCCTTCAACCCTTTTATCCGTTGCCAGAGTAACATTAAAGTCTGGATCTGAAGCGGTAATTATGGGCTTGGCCGCGGCGTCCTGCATTTCCGCGGCCAGAGTAGGGTAGGCCAAAACGGCGATGTCCTCATAGTAGCCTTCCCTGGTGGTAGGTTGGGCCAGCTGCATGGTAAAGGGCTCACCCGAGAATTCGGCCACGGTATCCCGGTGAACGATTACTCTCATACTTTCTTCCGGGCTGATCCAGGGGCCGCCGCTGGATGACCAGCCGTCGCAATTGTGTACGCCAAAAGATAGGTCCAGGCGTTCACATTCACTTGCCGCGTGTTTAATGATATCATGATGTTTTGGAGAATCATACGGTACGTTCCCGTAAGGGATCCCGTGAGCGATATCGAATAGCAGAACGCCACCTTCTCCGGCCGCCGCGATTGCTTCGAGATCTTTGGTCATCCCTACCTTGCTCATGTTACCACTCATGGTATGCATCCAGGTTTTCGGCTTTGCGGAGTTCGGTGGATTTTTAAAATTAACTTCTAAATTTTCTGGTTCCGCCGTGCTCTGGCAGAAGATTCCACCAGCCACTCCAAATAGAAGCGCTAATAGGAACTGGATTCTTACGCTAACGATTTGATTCATGATCTTCAGGTAAAGCTTTAAATATTTTGGGAGCCGGCGCTGAGTAACGGTGAACTAGATAAGGTCCAAAATTTACTACTGGCGAACGTGGTGCTGATCAAGGCGAAGCGGCGCAAGCATAGTCATTCCTACGCTTTTGTCGCTTAAACGAAGAGCAGCGCCACGAGCGCACTTATGAAACTGGAGCTTGTTGTTTCACCGTTCGTTACACCGTTTGCCGGGTCCGATTAGGATGAGCGCGGCTAACCTTATCTTTCAAGGAACAATCTAACCTTTGCCTCCTTCCAGATACAAGCTCAAGAACGTTTGACCCCGTCGATACGTACGATTCGAGTGGTTCTTGGTGGAGGACGGAATTGCTTTGGAGGTAGCGGGAGTAAATATGTAGCGCTGGTTACCGATCGGTAAACCCCATGAAACAATTTTGGGGCTTCCTGCTTGTAATGAGAAGGCAAATTGTGTCACGACAACACATTACGCAGTAATATTGCATAAAGATCATCAGCAACCTTCTCGGGTCTACCCGATCTCCGTTAAATATACAAATGCTTTCATCTCATTTTTCCGTTGTTTCCTTTCTATTGGTCGGCCTATCAGTTCTTCTATTCATTTCTCCCTTCCAAGCTCAGCCCTACGAAATTTCGGGTGGGTTTCATGACCTTGGAAGACGCGAAGGGTTACCTAGGTCCACCGTTTTTGCCATCGGCCAGGATAGCCTTGGCATGCTCTGGTTTAGTACTCGTGGAGGCGTCAGCCGATTTGATGGCCACCGTTTTATGCCTTTTCAATCCGATAGCACCGGTAATTCAATAGAAAAGGAGGTCCATGTTTTGTACGTCGACCCACTCACCAAGGACATCTGGATGGGAGCTGAGATTGGACTGATTCGATTGCGGAAGGGTACCAATCAGATCGAACACTATACGCACGATAAGGCGGACCGGAACAGCCTCACCCGCGGCAACGTTCGATCTATCCTTAGGGATGCATCCGGTAGGCTTTGGGTAGGTACTACTTCAGGGTTAAATTTGTATATCCCTGAATCCAACGGTTTTCAAAGGCAAAATTTTCCTGACCGCAAGAGTCCTGCCATTAGATTTATCTTGCAACAAGAGGATTCTACCTTACTATTTGGTTCGCGGACAGGGCTGTATTCTCTGCAGAAAGGCTCAAATTCGACGCTGGTTTACGTGGATGCGCTGAAAGACTACCGGCTCATATCGGGTTGTTTGGGGCCCAACGGTTCCGTATGGATGGGGACAATGGGTAGCGGGCTTTTAAATTGGAATGCTAAGGACAATTCACTTCGGATTTATAAAAGAGATCAGCTTAACCCCCATTCCCTGAGCAACGACAACGTAAGGGCGCTGGTGTCAGCAAAAGACGGCGCGCTTTGGGCGGGTACAGCCCGCGGTCTGAATTATTTACCCCCGGGTGGCGATGCCTTTATCCGCTACACGAGCTCGGGAAACGAGCCGGGGAAACTGTCGGATGACTTTATCGAATCCCTACATCTTGACCGATCAGGAAATCTATGGGTGGGCACCTATTATGGTGGGGCAAAGCAGTTTGACGAACAGTACAATATCTTTCACAACTACCTGCATGACCCGGATCGTAATTCACTTAGCGGAAACATCGTCAGCGCCTTCGCGGAAACCCCGGCTGGTGATCTGTATATAGGAACGGAGGGCACCGGGCTTAATTATCTAAACAGACGTACGGGACGATTCGAGCATTTTAAAGTCGGTACCTCCTCCATTGCGGGCAACAACGTCAAGGAACTTGTTCTCGATAACGGCGAACTTTGGATAGGGACCTGGCAGGCCGGGTTGGACCGCTACGATACCCTGACCAAGACGTTTACTAATTATCGCCACGATCCGCTGGATCCACAATCCTTAGCCCATAATAATACATACGGGCTTCATCGAGAGGGCAACTTGCTTTGGGTGATCACTTACGGAAGGGGGCTGGATATTATGGACGTTTCCTCAGAAACGTTCAAGCATTTTCCCTTTAACCCGAGAGATTCTAACTCGCTAAGTTCAAATTTGGCGAGAACTATTTTGAAAGAGAGAGACAATGTCTTCTGGATAGGTACCAACGAAGGTCTCAACCGGGTCACCACCAATGACAGCGGATATCCGGTAAGCTTCAGGTCCTTCTTTACTTACGAAAAGATATTCTCTACCCACTTAGCGAAGGATGGGACGATCTGGTTCGGAACATCCAACAGCGGGTTATTCCACTTCGACCCGAAAGATTATAGCTTTACCGCCTACACCAAGGCTGACGGACTATCGGGGAATACGGTTTTTGGCATCTTGTCTACCGAAAAGGGCGATGTGTGGGTGAGTACCGAGAACGGTCTATCCGTATTTAACGTAGCCAGTGGCTCGTTTACTAATTTTGACCACTCCAATGGTTTAAGTAATGTCGAATACAATTTCCACGCCTACTACAAAGCTCAAAACGGCCACTTTTTATTTGGTGGCTTAAATGGTTTTACTTCTTTCAACCCCGCCGACATTAAACTGAAAGATAACGCGCCGCCACTTGTCATCAGCCAATTACTGCACAATGGCGAACTGGTAAAAGTCGGGGATGAAACTGGTTTGTTGGACCAAGACATAAATGAAGTTGACCATCTCGTCCTGGACTATGGAGAAACCAATTTTACTCTTCAATTCTCTGCGCTGGATTTTCTCAGCTCCGAAACTAATCGCTACGCCTACCTTCTGGAAGGCTTGGACCGACAGTGGCAGTACCTAACGGGGAAGGGAGAAGTCTCCTACACTATTCAGCGTGAGGGAGACTACCTTCTCCTGCTGAAAACCGCCAGCAGGGATGGAAGGTGGAGTGACGAAGTAAGAAATATTCGAATTACGGTACTTCCGCCACCTTATCGCAGCTGGTGGGCGTACCTTTTGTATGCCGCATTGTTCATAGCCGCGGTGGGCATCGTGACCTACATTGTTCGCGTGCGCCACCAGATTCATTACCAGGAGTTTGCCCGCCAACAGCAGGAGGAACTAACGGAATCCCGGCTCCGTTTCTTTACTAATATTACACACGAGTTCAGAACACCCCTAACGCTGATCCTCGGCCCTTTGGAACAGCTCCTGAATAGTGGAGAACATGGCGCGGTGCTTGATCGGCAACTTAATCTGATCAAGCGAAATACGGACCGGCTACTCAATCTGGTGAACCAAACACTCACCTTTCGCCGGCTGGTTACCGACCATGAACCCGTTTCGGCCGGGCCCATCAATGCGGTATCATTCGTTCAGTCCGTTTGCAGTTCATTCGAGGAGATGGCGCGGATTAGGGGCATCAGCCTTGAATTGCAGCTTCGCGAGCCGAAGCTAATACTATGGATAGACGAGGACAAAATTGAGAAGGTTCTCTTCAATCTACTGTCAAACGCCTTCAAGTTTACACCTGATGGAGGAACCATTAGGGTTACCCTTCAACGAAGTGGTGACCGTGCCCAGTTCATTGTTGAAGACAGTGGGCCGGGGGTTGAACCAACTTTTCGTGAAGATATTTTCAAACGCTTTTACGAAAAATCCAGCGGCCAGGCTTCCGCCATCAAGAGCTCGGGAATCGGGCTATCCATATCCAAGGAAATGGTCAAGCTACACGGGGGCAACCTAACTCTAATGGATGGGTTGGTTCAACCAGACATTAGTCGGCTGGGTGGAGCGGTATTCGTAGTGGATCTGCCTCTCGGAAACCATCACTTTAAAACAAGTGAACTTCTGCAAGCCACCATCGGAGAACGAAAACCTGCTATCGATCAGGCTTCCGTCAAGCCTACCTATGCACCCGTCCCCCAGGAAAAATTGCTGCCGGAGCAGACACAAAGCGACGAATTATCCCGGCTACTAATCGTGGATGATAATCAAGAGATGCTGGATTTCTTACAGAGTATCCTAAAAGGGAAGTATCAGTTGATGACCGCATTGAATGGTGGTGATGGACTGCGGGCGGCGCGGAAATTTGCTCCCGACCTGATCATAAGTGATGTGATGATGCCCGTAATGGACGGCATCGCATTCTGCCAAGCCGTGAAAACCGACCTCGAGATCAGCCACATACCCGTCATCCTGCTTACCGCACAAACGGCGGAAAACTATTTGATCGAGGGATTGCGTACGGGCGCGGATGACTACTTGACCAAGCCCTTTAACCCCACGGAGTTGAGCTTGCGCATACGCAATATTTTAATTACCCGCCGCCAATCTCGGCAACGATTCGTAACCACCCTCGCCCTGGAACCAAAGGAAATCACGGTTACCGATACCGACGAGGAGTTTCTGCGTAGTGCCATGAAAGTTGTAGAGGAGGAAATGAGTAACCCGGACTTCAAGGTGGAAGAATTTGCTTCGGCCCTTGCGGTAAGCCGAACCCTTTTGTTTTCAAAGGTGAAAGCGCTCACCGGCCTAACACCGAATAATTTCGTGAAATCCCTGCGTATGAAGCGCGCCGCCTATCTACTGGATTCCAGCCGGATGAACGTTAGTGAAGTGGCTTACGAAGTGGGCTTTAGAAATCCGAAATATTTCCGGCAGTGTTTTAAAGCGCAATTCAGCGAAGTACCTTCAAAGTACCGTAAAATGGGTCAGGAACGGTGAAAAAAGGTCCAGATTTTATTCTTGGCGAACGTGGTGCTGATCATGGCAGCATCGTGAGCGGTAGTATTTTTCAACCTGGAAGCCTGTTATTTGATCGCGGTATGCATTTAATATATCCAAGTACCACGGATAGTGTCGGTTTAAGAACTTGTTTGGACTTCAACGTCCGACCTTATTTTGGCGCTTTTTCATCCTGCCTTCGTTGGCAAAATCCTCACTTAGCGCTGCTAAGCTCCGGTTTTGCCGCCTCAGCAGGACAAAAAATCACGCAAAGACGGCCAGGAAGCCAAAGTCCAAACAAGCTCTGAAATAAGCGCTGTCACACCGGCCTATTTTGGTAATGATGTAGGCTGCTTCCCTTGCTAGTCATCCCCCCTTCCTTGCACCCGCGGCAGCGCCCTTTCACCTTGCCTATTCTTCAACAGGGGCGCTGCCGCGGGTGCTGATTGAGTTATGATGCAAGCCTCGGTTGACGCCGCGGGCTTTGTAAGTCTTTCCTATCAAGCGGATCAACCGTTGAGGTCGGGGGGGGGAGTAAAATTTCACAATCAGGGGGTGAAAAGTTCATAAGCCTGCAAACGTTCTGTTTGGCGCGTGCTTAAGCTATCTCTCGCTTTGATCTCTATCTATATTTATTGCATCATCCAATGGATAATAGTGTACTAGAAGTCCTTTATGCCAGTAGATGCTACTCTAATAGAGCGACCGTATTTCTTTTAAAGATTGTCATGCAAACCATATTTCCAGTGCTAAGGGCCGGCGTACGTGACGGCCTTAACCAGCGGACCAATATAGCTGATCGCTCGATTGGCCTAGTCGGTTTGGTGGCTTTTCATCCTTGACCTCTTGAGTGTATGCGGCAATGGAAGGGATTAAAACGCGATATCTAAACAGCTACTACTGGAGCTAGTGGCTACCGGTACACTTCTAACAAATTACTTCTCACTTCGATCACCAGTTAAACAACTTAACAACCATGCAAAAAATTATTACACACCCCGCCCCAGGGTATAAAAAGGGGCGATACTGGCTCCTGCTATTGGGCTGCCTCTTCTTCTCAGTAGGCTTAACCGCACAGCAGGTCATTACCGGTCAGGTGGTTTCAGCGGACGGGGAAAGCCTCATCGGAGTAAGTATTCTCCAAGTGGGCACTACATCAGGTGTGATTACCGATCTGGACGGCAACTATTCCCTCACGTTGAAGCCGGGGAAGAACCGGAAATTGCGCTACTCGTATACCGGTTATGCCTCTAAGGTTATCACCGTGGGAAACAAAACACTCATAAACGTCACGTTGGAAAGTGATTCGGAACTTCTTGAGGAAGTTGTCGTAGTAGGATATGGTACCCAGAAGAAGCGCGATGTACTAGGCTCTATCGGATCGGTCGATGAATCGGAAATTGAGCAAACCACGCCCGTGAATGCATTCGACGCCATCCAGGGTAGGATCGCCGGGGTGCAGATCACAACTAACGGAGGGCCGGGGGCGGGCTCTGACATTCGCATCCGCGGTACGTCAACCTTCTCCGGCGGGGTAAACCCGCTTTACGTCGTAGACGGCCAGCAACTCGAAAATATCGACAACCTGGACCCCAGCAGCATTGCTTCGATAGAGGTACTCAAGGATGGTGCCTCGGCGGCCATTTACGGGTCCAAATCCGCTAATGGCGTAGTGATCATCACCACCAAGCAAGGCACGCCCAATACCTTCAAGGTTGAGGTGACGCACGCGACCACCTTTAGTGACCTATACGGTCAGATTCCTTCCTCGAACACCGCCGAACGGGTACTTTTCGAAAACTCTCGAAATGGCTTTACCTTGGGTAACGAGGTTAATTTCGATTCCCTTAGTTTCCTCTATAAGGAGGATAATGACGTGCAGGCGGCGATAACGCGTACGGCGGTTCGCAATCAGTCAAACCTGGCATTGAGTGGTGGTAGCGATAAGGCGCGTTTCTACTGGAATACCGGTTATGTCAATGAGCAAGGGATTGTTCGCGGTTCTAAGTATAACCGAATCAATTCAAATTTGAATCTCGACCTGAATCTTACTAAAAAGTTTTCCGCGGGTACTCGCTTGGGTTTATCCTACGATGAAAATAATGGCCTCAATGAAAACTTTGTGTTCAGACATGCCATCGAGCGGCCGGCTTTCCTAAGGTTCCGGGATTTCAACGGGGATTTATACCCCACGGCCTTTGGGCGGCGCAACCCATTTGCGGAAACGGAAGTAGGGGTAAGTCTAACTCAAAACTACCGCGCACAAATCTTCAACTACCTTGAATTTGCGATTACGCCAAATCTGAGCATTCGCTCTACGCTGGGTGGGAATTACCGCCAGCGGCAGTTCACTGAATTCAGGCCGATGATCCTGCAGGGCCGGCCGGACCGGCCGGCTAACGGTAGGGAAGATCAGGATTTCTCCTTCGATTACCAACAGGAGAACTACCTGACGTACAAGCGTAAATTCGGTGAGCATTCCGTAAGTGCGCTGTTGGGTAACCAAGTGCAGAAATGGGATAGAAAATTCAGCCGAATACGTGCCAATGCATTTGCTAATGACCTGATCCAGACGCTTAATAATGTTTCTGAGTTCCGGCTTGATGATACCAGATCCAATCATAGCGGACATGCCCTGGTGTCCTTCTACAGCCGTCTCGCTTACAATTATGCCGGCAAGTATCTATTGGCCGCCACGGTGCGTCGGGACGGTTCCTCCCGCTTTGGTGCGGACCGCCGTTACGGTAACTTCCCTTCCGTCAGCGCGGGCTGGCGAATAAGTGCCGAACCGTTCTGGGATGGACTCCGTGACGTGGTATCCGACTTCAAAGTGCGCGCCGGATTTGCTATTACGGGTAATGAACGCATCGGCGATTACGAAGCTCAGTTTCTGTACAGCCCTGGAAACAACTACGATGACGTTAACGGCGTTGCGCCGACGCAACTAGCCAACCCCGACCTGGGGTGGGAAAGCACGGAACAGATCAACTACGGTTTTGACGTCGAACTGCTTAGCGGCCGTGCCGCCGTAACGTTAGACTTCTACACCAAAACCACTACCGATTTGCTCTACGAGGTGCCCTTACCCGAGGAAAGCGGCTTTACCAGTGTTAACCAGAACATCGGGTCCGTGCGTAATAATGGCGTTGAACTCACCCTGAGTGGTACCCCCTTAAATCTAGGTGACTTTAAATGGTTTACCAGTTTAAACATTGCAACCAACGACAATACGGTACTGGACCTAGCCGATGACGACGGTTTCATTACCGGCTTCAGAGATGCTTTTATCATCCAGGAAGGCGAATCCCTGGGTAACATCTACGGCTTCGCCAACCTGGGAATTTTCAGGTACGACGAGTCAAATGCGTTCGCGCCAAATGGCGATCAGCTGACGCCTAACTTCGATGATGATGGCGGTTTTGTTAATTACACCCTCAATGGGTCGGAATACACCGGTGAAATTAAACAGCTGATCGATGCCGGCCAGGTTCTGATGGGGGGCGATGTACACTGGCAAGATCAAAATGGGGATTTCGTGATCGATAATGTAAATGACCGGACGGTTATCGGCAACGGATATGCCACGGTTTTCGGTGGTTTATTCAATCGCTTAACTTACAAAGGCCTTTCTTTGTCCGTATTATTCGACTACAATTTCGGTAATGACATCTACCGAGACTACGATGCGTTTCGCAACGGTACCTCCAACAGTACGATTACCCCTCACCCCGATCGCATTCGGGGCGCTTGGTTCGGCCCAGGTGATGAGGTTGAGTACCCGACCCTTAATAGAAATAGATCTACTAACCGGGACAAGGTGGACTCCTACTACCTGAGCAGTGCGGATTTCATCAAGCTTCGCAACATCCGCGTGGACTATAACTTCAGCAGGGGTCTGGTCCAAAAGATCGGTTTCCTGGATAAACTTCGCGTCTATGCCTCCGTCAACAACCCTATTACCTGGACTAACTATGAAGGGTACAATCCCGAATTGGGTACACGCGGTAACCCGCTCGAACCCGGATTCGACAGGCTCCGCTATCCCAGCCGCACCGATTTCATTTTCGGCCTGACCGTTGGATTCTGACCCCTTACTAATCAATTAATAAATATCATGCTACAGCATAAAACTACCCAGAAATACTGGGTGCACATCATAGTGGCTCTGATCGCTTTCACCGGGTACTCCTGTGAGGACTTTCTTAATGAGCAACCACCAAGCCAAACTTCCGACGATGAATTTTGGGACAATAACAGTCAGGCGAACAGCGGCGTGGCGTCGATTTACGACGCCATGCAGTCGGCCTATCGTAACAAACATTACCTCTGGGGCGAAACCAGGGCGGATAATCTTATTGCCGCCAACTTAATCACGGCGGAAGAGGCCGAAGTTGTCAATAATATGGTCACGCCATCCAACGAGTCGGCTACCCGGTGGAATGACCTCTACAGAATGATTAATCTGGCCAACCTGGCTATCGATCGTATTCCTAACGTAACTAGTTTCGACCCCAATTTGCTGGGCGAAGCACATGCCCTCCGCTGCTACGCCTATTTCGATGCGGTGCGCGTTTGGGGTGACGTACCCCTCTTCACCGAACCGAACGAGAGCCTGGGCCCGGATCTTACTCGTGCAAGAACGGATGGCGAGACGGTCCTCAGGGAGGTAGTGGTCCCGGATATGCTGCGTGCCGAAGAACTGATCGATATACCAAGCCGGGAATTTAGATTCTCTCTTGCCGGTGTTTATGGTCTGCAAGCAAATGTGTATATGTGGTTGAAAGAGTATGAGAATGCCAGGGAAGCCATCGAAAAGCTACAGGCCCTGAATGCATACAGGTTGGTGACTACCCGCCAAGCTTGGACGGAGCTTTTCCTCGATGATGATGATTTGGGCAAGTTTCAAACTGGACCGGAATTGATCTTCTCGCTGAAATATGACGCTGCGGTTGATGGGCCGCGCGCTTCCGGATCGCGTGATGCGCTTATTTCCAGTACGATCGCCTACACTATCGACACGACATTTGAAGAGCTTTGGATTGAAGAATTCCCCATCGACTCAGCAGCCTGGGTAAACAAATACCCCGATTTCCCTCCACCGACCGTGGATGAGTTCGGAGACACATTCTACGGGGATTGGCGATACGTTGATTCCAGGGAAAGTCGCCCGATCGGTGACGCCCGTGTCGCCAAGCACCAGAAAATGCCAGGCAGTATCGACGACGATACCAATTATCCGATCTACCGGCTATCAGGTATGGTTCTACTCAAAGCCCTGGCTGAAAATCGCTTAGGCAACGGCGAGGAAGCAATTGCCTTAGCCAATCGAATTCGTACCGCACGTCAACTACCAAATCTAAACTTCGAAGATTTTGAAGACGCCTCCATGACTGAGATCGAAGATCGACTTTTGCTGGACAGGAGGTATGAACTGCTAGGCGAAGCCAAGCGCTGGTGGGATCTACGCACCCTTGACCGAGCAATTGACTACCTCGATACCGTAAAGAACATGACCGAGGAAACGCTGCTGCTCCCAATCTTCGAAGGCCACCTTATCGATAATCCCTTATTGGACCAGAACCCCGGTTATTAAATCTAACATCATGCACAATTTTAATATATTAGCCCTGCTCACGTGCGGGTTGCTTGCTCTATTCACTTTCAGTTGCGATCTGGAGCCGCAGGAACGATTCGAATATATTCGTTCCGTTCCACCAATTCCCAGCTTTGACACCATGACCGTTCTGGAGTTCATTCAGATGCGTGATAACCTGAGCATTATGGAAAGGGCCATTGAAATAACGGAGCTAGAAGCCGAATATGACGGCACAAACGGAGGTGGAGAGCGCACGTTTATGATGCTTGATAACCGCGCATTCACTGATGGTGGTGAAATTCTTCAACGCTTAGCCGGCAACAGGAATGCTGTTTATATCGACTCGGTCGATGTCGATGAACTCCGGGATATACTACTTTATCATATCCTTGATCAATATGTGGACCAGGGGCCGGATAATCTTCCCGTATTGTTCACGGATTATTTCTTTCAATCGCTAATACCTGGGCCTGACGGTCTCATGAGTATAAACCGCGACGAGCGCTTCCGCCTACGAGTTAACGATGCCCCCAGTCTGCCTGAACGTCGGAAAGGAACTTTAATTCGTGAGCACAATTACGTATTCTCAAACGGTATCGCTCATCTCACGCGAGATTATCTTAGCGCACGAAGGCCATGATCGATGGTAGACATACCTCACTAAGCTGAATAAGCTTTGGAGGTAGTAACCGACAGGGAAGGTAACCAACTCCTTAACGCAGTAGCATTTGTGCCTCGTTAAGTAGTTCGGCTGCCTTCCCATTTTTGTGTGAGGGCTAAGCTACAAGGAATACTGAATCGTAATCAATCAGCTATACTTTGCACTGCCTGGTTTGAGCCTTTGTTGATTTGAACGCTGAGGTAGCCATCCATTCGCAACATGTGCCCCGGCCGCGGTTACCACACCCCTTATTCTCGGCATCTAGTGGTGGTCCATAGGGGCACCAATATCTACCAGATACAGATGCCAACCGTAGGACATTTATGTGCGGCTACCGTTCAGTTTTGAAGAAGGCCGGCAAACTCAAAAATCTATTTCTTCGCCGACATAGAGGCGTACCGGCCCCAGCAGGCCGGACAGTTCCGGGGTAGTGTTTTCGTCAGGAGCCGAATGTGTCCATGTCTTCCGCTCAGCTTCAGGCAGGCCGGCATCGTGAATCAAACGATTGTACCAGGTATTGGTGACCTTAATCACCAGCTCATTCACCCCCTCTCGGAGGTAGCGCGTCAAATCAGCGCGAAAAGGAGTCGCCCAGAGTTTTGCTACCGGCTCTCCGTTAAGTGAAACTTCCGCCAAATGATCCACGCGACCCAGGTCCAGCAAATGGGGGTTGGCCAGCTCCGAAGCGGATACGGTAAAGGTATTTCGGTAGGTTGCCGTACCGGAGAAAACCTTTGCGCCGGGATCGGTCAATTCAGTCCAGGAAACGAGCCGGGATAGTTTCATCTCAGCGGGTGCATCCCACCCCGAGGGAAAGGAGAGACTCCACCCCTCACTCAGGTTGCGCTGGGTAGCCTGGGTAACGTTGCGCTCTATATGACTGTCGTCAGATTCCTCGAAGCGATATTGACCGGCTTGCCAGGCAATGGCGTTGTGCTGGTCCGTCCACGTCAGAACGGGCGAGGTTGGCGCAATCCACGGTTGTGGTTTTTCACCATCGGGAATGCCGTAAGCGGGGTAGGGGGCACCCTTATCCGCGGGCTGTAAGAAGACCGAAGTAGCAATTGGTTGCCCCTCAAGGCTATAGGCGGTAAAGGCGGGTGCATCCTGGGTATTTCGGAAAATGACGAATATGGAACCCGCTGCCTCCAATTGTATAGGCAAATGCGTGTACTCCCCTACGCGGTCGAACGTGGAGATCGGCTTAGTCTCACCGGTCATGGCATCCCACAGCTCGGGCGTACCCGTAGCGCGAAAACGCAGGGTGCCGTTGATGGGTTCCAAACGGTCCGCCGAAATGAAGTATATGTCGTCGCTGTCCGTCCGGCGATGCGTCCAGTTGATGGAGCGGGTATCGGGTACGTCCGGGCTGAGGCCAATTGATTTCAGTGCCTTTGGTAATGCTTCGCCCCAGACGAGCCGTCCCTCTCCGATCTTGCGGTCGCCCATTGCGGAAGGGGTATCTCCCCACAAGGATTGCACTAGTCTCTCCCATTGCACCTGCGCCCCGTCGCCCCCCACTAAGGATGGGTTGCGGTCCGGCGCATTGCCTATAACCGTGGCACCATTTCTCAACAGGTCCTCGATTTTTGCCAATGTTTCCGGAAGCATGCCCTGGCAGGTATGATCGGGCAACCACAGTACCCGCCAGCGAAGGCCTTCGGGTGTGGTCAACCAACCGTCCTCTACGGAAATGCGGTTAATCAAGACGTCGAAGTTGAGGTAATCGAATTTGTATCCGGCTGGGAAAGGTCGGTCCTGCCGTGGCTTATGATCGAGGTCATCACCCAGGTACAGAAGTACGTCGGCTACAGGCCGGCCGGCCTGCAATAACTGATGACAGCGGGAAAGGTAATCGGTAAATTCCGGCATATAATCCCACCAGGTCTGCCCCCGCAGGAAGGGCGTACCGATGCGGCTTCCGAAGGAGGACCCGGGCACGACGTCCCGCCGAGGGTTATGCGTATAGGTATGGAAGACGAGATGGTTGAGGCCGAGGGCAAAGTGCTGGTCGGCGCGGTGCTTGAGCATGAAAGGGTGCTCGTTCCACTTGATCCCAACGTAAGTAAAGGCTTCGGCCGCCACGATGGGCTTACCGTAGATATGGGCCGCCGAGGCCGCGGTGAGAATAGGCTTCGTTTCAAAGCCGCCAAAGTGGGGGTCATTGGGTTGCCACATCTCGCACATCGGTACGTCGGCCTTACTCCAGTACTGCAGAATATCACCGGGCGATACGTCACCCGCCGCGGTTTCGAAGGAGATCTTGAGCCCCCGCTCCTTACCGAGCCTGGCCATTTCGCCGAAGTAATTGTCGACGAGCAGGTCACTGATGGTAGCTCGCCAATCCCGCAAAAAACGTTCGCTTGTACGGTGGTCCCCGACGACGAAACCCGCCAGTGCGGGCAGCCAGTGACGTAGGTTGTAACCCCGCCGCTCCATAAAGTCCGTTTCCATCCGCGGCGTCCAGGTTTGGGTGTAACATTCCCAGCTATCGATAAGCATTCCGTCGAGAGACTCATGGACCGGCGCGCCGGGTTCCGTAAGTCGGCCGATGTACCCGGCAAAGTGAGCTTGTGCCCCATTGGGGGAGAGCTTGTCACACTCGAAACCGGTAGCTTCCGGCGGTGCGGGCTTGTTCTTTATCCCGGTATTCACGTGGCCGAAACGAAGAATGGTCCAATTACCCGCCGGGGCATCCCAGCTGATTCTGCCGTCCTTAAATTGATCGGTCAGGTCTATTATTTGCGTCGGGTCTATAAAAGCGGCGGGGTCCTGTACCGGTGGCGCGGCGTAATCCAGGTTACGCAGCGCGAACCCGGCCTGCCCGCGCCAGTCGTTGGGGTGGGCCAAGCTGCTGAGACGCAGGTAAGACAAGGATAAGGGAAAATCATTGTCGAAAACGAGGCGGAATCGGCGCGCGGGTTGATCGGCGAAGGCTAACACCAACGGCATTTCGGGTTGTCTGTCTTGCCAGTTGCTGCGAGGGATGGGCCGCTTGCCGACGGATTGCCATTTGCCGTCTACCCAAGCCTCAAGCCGCAAACTCGTACCGGGGTCGAACATGCGCCGCTTGAGCAGAATTTCTACCGGAGGTAAGGAAACGGACCGTAGGATGGTTTCCTCGTCGAAAGTCAGGATAAGCTCCGTAGGTGTGCCGTTGGCCGGCACCTCTACCCTGATTTCTTCGCCCGCCAGCAGAGCCTTCCACGGCTGGCCTTTAAGGTTGCTTTCCACGTTTACGGGGCGGAGCGTATCGGCCTCCATACCGGCTGGGGTAGGGAAGGCAATTACGCTTACCGGTCGGTAGTCCCGCCAATCCTCCTTACTCGGTTGCGGAATGGGAAGCGCTACATTCAGGGCCCGTCCACCGCTTATTTCCGTACGGCTCCAAATCAGGTGCCGCATGGCCACCTCGGGTTCGATCCAGGGGCCACCGGACATAGCCCAGCCTGGGCAATTTTGCATGGTAAACTCAAGGCCGAGCCGCTCCGTTTCCTGGCCCAGATGGGAGATGAGCCCGTCCCAGTTCTCGCTTAGGGTTTGGATTTGCGGAGAGACACCTTCCCAAGCGCTACCCCTGCCGTGGAACACCTGAACTCCCCTAAAGCCGGCATCGGCAACAGCTTCCAAATCGACGCTCAAACCTTCCGCGCTGACGTTACCACCAATTAAGTGAAACCATGTTTCGGGATGGTATGACATCGGAGGATCGCTGAATTCAG
>JAULKR010179775.1:6996-20407 GCA_032356305.1 Prasiola linearis
GTACCCTGGTTTGTTCTTATGGGCATTAGATCATATGCAGCTTGGTACAAAGCCATCTAAAGTACTTGTCCAAAAATCTCACATGCCTGGTCAAGGTCATGAGGGCAGCAAGAAAATCACCAATTACATGACAGGATTAAAGGTTCATACTGACTGATCCTCTTGCCCCTAATTAACTGTGCCTACCAAGCTGTGGGCACAGTTTTAAAATCATACCTAGTAAAATTAAGTGTGCGCCAGCATACTTACAATTAACCCCGCCGTAAAAGCGGTGTTTAGCAACAAAAAGCAAGCATTATCAAAATAGTTTCCAAATCGGAAACCATTTCACTTTGATAAAATATAAAACCGTGTTATATTAGTCTCACTGAAACACGAAACCTATTTAATACAAGCAAAGAGAAAATTATGAAAACTTTACGATTACGTACTTTACTGACAAACCTCACGTAACCTCCTGAACGCCGTTCAGGGGAAACCTTGGGCGCATTCACACTCTTTGTATGATGCCCAGCCAGTGACTGGGCTTTTTTATGCCCGAAATTAATCAGGTGATGTATGAGTACGGCAATATCAAAACAAATAGGTATGTTCAATACGCAGTCAACAAAAATTGATGTGGTTGCTTTTGAAATGAATATAAACAAATCCACTGTAAGCAAATTTCAGAACAAGCGAGTAGGGGATGTAAGCATAAGTAAGCTTAAACGTTATGTAGAAGCAATAGGTGGAGACTTCTCTGCTCAGATAAAACTTCCTAACGGTGAGGTGATAAACGTTTAAATAAACGGGGTTGTGACGGAATTGGTAGACGTGCTGGTTTTAGGTACCGGTGTTCGAAAGAACGTATGGGTTCGATCCCATCAACCCCACCAAATTAAGGCGACGTGGTGAAATTGGTAAACACACTGCGCTTAAAACGCAACGCTTGAAAAAGCTTTCGGGTTCGATCCCCGACGTCGCTACCATTTTTTTATATTGTTATGCCAGAGTGATGAAATTGGTAAACTTGTCGAATTGAGTATTCGATGTCCGAAAGGGCTTGCGGGTTCGAATCCCGCCTCCGGCACCACTTTTTTATGCCAATCAACACAAACCAACCCCGAATTTATCATAATGAAATCCTGATTTAAACACTGTTGCCAATAAACTACATTCCCTATACAATGCCAACAGCTCAAGATGAGCATTTAACAAATAAAAGGAATTTAAAGTGAAGAGTGACACCCAAAATAAAATAGATTTTTTCTTTATAATTGCTATTGCTGCTTTTGTAGCTTGCTCATATTTTTTCTATGTTGGCGATATACTGGCCTTGGTAGAAAGTGAACATCTCATTAAAGTCATCAATATGGAGCTAGCGCCCCAACACAATATTGCACCAACTGTTAACCTGTTCTTTGGGGCAATTATCTCAGTTTTACTGACTTTTGCAGTTGAAAGCATATACAAGACAAAATTAATGAACATCAGACTTGTCAGCACACTCCTTAAACCTATCATTAAAACCAGAACCATCTTAGGGAAAACAAAAGCATGGGTGGCTTTAGCTCCTTTATTAACAAACATACTACTGTTTTCGGCAATATTACCCCTGGCGACCATCATTATCAGTTCACAGCTGATCAACACAAACAACCAATTTGATGTTACTGATTCATATCGTATACTTCAGGGGCTTTACACTTTGGCAAACGTAGGCTTAGTTATATTTATAACTGGCTTCTTTTTCCTTAAACCACTTTGCCCTGAGAACAGCTTAGACAGCATACGTGCGTTGCTTATTACCCATGCTGCTATCGTCATACCAGTAGTCGTTTTGGCCATATACAACAACTTATTTTCTCCTATGTTAAATTTCTTTTACTCCGACAGTGTCGAAGAAAAAATTGATCTCGTTCACATGGCTGCAATCGTACTAACAACAACAATGGCAATTTTACTCCTGAGCGCAGTACTCTTTAAACGCGCCCAATCTAAAAAGAACTTCTTGATGTTTGGCTTGCTTCCTTATGCGCTCAGCTTAATTTTTTCTGTTATATTTATTCAGGCGCTACACTCACTACTGCAACCATACACAACAATCCTTGCAGCACAGTCAACGTTGCAAGCGGTAGACGGAAATACTCACCTTCGCATTAAAGATAAAGATGTGATTGTGTCAAATGTACCCTTTGGCACAGTAAAGGATTCTATGCTGTTGGCATATACAGGAAGTTTTGGTGTTCGTAACCCCCCACGCTACATAGACCTTTCTGCTTCGTTCAAAGGCAACGAAGAGCAGTCAATACAGCTTATTGCCACTGTAGCCAAAGGATTTTCAGACAAAGCCAAACCTATCCTGCTTTCTATGTGGGAAAAACAGCCTTTGGAATTACTCCCGACTGATCTCATAAACTTCACCTTATTTGCCATGGCAACCAAAAACATTGATTGGGCATCGAATGAGAAGCTACTTAGCCTCGCGCTAGAAAAAGACTATCAGGGGTATTTGGATTTATACCAAAGCACTTATTTGAACCGACGTTCACCGCCCAAAACAAATATCCTGAAAACGAATGATGAGGAATACAGCTTTCGCTTTGGCGATAGTGCATCGTCGATTATTTCCCGACTTATCGTCAAAGGTAACCTTGCCACTCTATACAGTGTAAATACGCCAAAAGGGGTGATTGAGCAGTTCAATAAAGAAGTTGAAAAGCTATCGCGCTATGAAGATGAATTTGATTCAAAAGAATTGCTAGATGAGTTTAACGACCTTATCGATATACTGGAGATTCATTAGTTGTCAAACCAATGTGTGAGAAATAAATAGACAGTACATCTTTTTTGAAAATAAAAAAACGGTAATAACCTTACAATTATTGCCGTTTTTATTGGGGGCTTCTAAATTATTCAGCTGCCACTTTGCCAACAGCTTCCACATCAACTGGCTCTTCGACAACCGGCTTTTCTTTCCATGACTCACCCGAAAAAGCATTTAACCTGATCAAGCCACGAACTGCCTTGTAAATCACGTAAATACTTGTACCAAGCAAGACAAAATAACCAATTAATATAATTGATGTTATTACACCTACAATAGCAAGTATCAATGACACCCAGAACGTTTTAATTAAAGCATCAAAATGTTCGTCATAACCCAAACCTTTATAGTCTTTACGGCCAATATAACCGAGCACAACCGCTGCAATTGGTATGAGAGGGATCAAAATCCCACATAAAAAACATATCCAACCTATCATCGCAAATTTTCTTGCCGACAATTCCTTTTTTGCTAAATCTTCCATGATAACTCCCGTTTTATGGATTTTTAATTGAAATGATAACATAACACATTAAGCTATTATGATAATCAACAAAGGCAAATATTTCACAGGCCTACATCACAATAACTACGCGGTTATATATGGTTTTTTATACTATTAGTATTATCATAATAAAAACATTCCATGATATCACGTCAACCCAATGGCGCGAAATTCGGGACAAACCCGCCAGCTTTTGATGTTTGCACAATGGCTACCAGTGTTGTATAAATAACCAAGGGACTTTATCTTTTTATAATAATTAGGCAGATGTTTTCGCTGCATCTCTCTTCGAGACTATGATGATTTTAAATCACAAGAAATGGAATAAATTACTAGATGCAATGAAAGCAAGCAATAAATTCGCTATACCCATTAACAACCATGGAATGACCGACATTTTAGCGCCTGCCACCACATTAGCTTTTGCTATCGCTCAGTACTTACAGCTTAGCGAATACGATTCGCTAACTATCTGCATTGCCGGTGCTGGCCAGTTCGATGCAAACAACGATGGTGATCATTTTAAAGTATTACCTGAGTTACTGGGAATAAAAAGCATTCATGTGGATTTAGTTGGTCTAGAGGTAAACCAAGACAAAATTTATCATGAAGGCAAACTAAAAGCATCTATAGGCGAAAACGTCACAACAAAAATTCACGCATGCTCTTTGCAGAAACACATAGAAACAAGCAAAGCACCTGACGTTGTGATGCTCAATCACCCAGGGTTTGAAAAATATGCCATTAGCTGGTTTTCACAAGATAATGCTATCGAACACTGTCTTAACAACGATATACCTGTATTAGGGTGCTCTTACGGGCTAGATGAAGCAGAATATGACAGCGCCTATGCACAATCATTTGGATACAAAGTTTCAGCACCTATTGATAACCCATTTCACATGAGTCCATGTTCATCTATGACAAGAGAGCAAATAAATCAGCTTCCAATTGCAAAATCACTATTAAGTGGTGCGATGGATTGGGGACGTCAAGTTTGGAAAATCGAAGGTAAGACAGCTAAAGGTTTAGACAGTGAACTTTTTGAAATCTTAGAGCTAGGGGCTGAAAACAAAAGCAAAATGGCAGCAGAAACAGGTGATTTTAACTTTTTTGTTGATGGCTTTATGGGTAAAACTGAAAATGGTAAGCACGATTGGGTTCTCATTTACTCCAACCCAGTACTCTTCTATATCGTAGGTCTTGATGTCATTGTTGATGAAGATGGCGATATAATGCTTGACGAAATTCAGCTAGATGCCAGTTACCTTGAAAAAGGTGAAATGAATGGGTTTAAAGCAACATTGATAGCCGGAATAATACTGAACGACTACAGCGATGAGATTGAAGATCTGTTCGAGGTGCTATTTGAAGAAGACGACTCTGAAGAAGATGATTCTGAAGAAGATGATTCTGAAGAACAAGTGATTGACTTAAGCGGATTTGCAGAAGATTTACAGCAAATGGAAAAGTTTATTGAATCAACCTTACAAAAGAAAGAACATCAAATGACAGAGGTGGATATATGCATTAACACCCTTATAGCTGATGAAAAATGGGAAGCAATCTCATCTTTCCCACCACAGCAACTTAAAAATTGGCTTAACAATTACGAGCAAAACCTTTTCCATGTAGCGGCAAAAATCGGCAGCATCGAATTATACGACATAGCAAAAGCAAATGATGTAGATATCCTTCATCGTGATTACGACCAATTTTCTTTTATTGATGTTTGTGCGGAAAAAGATCAAGTGCCGTTGTTGCTAAAAGCTATTTCAGATTACGATCTTGATTTAGATGCTGCGGATGCATTAGGCAACACCGCCATGCACAGAGCCGACTCATACGATACCCCGAACGTTGCTCAAGCATTAGTTGATAATGGTGCAAACAAAAACCCCGCCAATATAATAGGCATAACACCAGCAGACATGAAATCAATGCGAAATGAGTTAAACCAGTAACCTTAAGCTAAACGCAAGAGTCATTATTCACCCATGACTCTTGCTAATCATTATGATAAAAGCCAGCATATTTTCTATATACATTGTGAATTCATTGTGATAATGTTGCTGGTATTATTCACAATATTATTACAAAAGGCATGTTCATGACCAAAGGCTTACGCAAAATCTACTTACACCACTCATTTTTCGGAGCGGTGTTGACGGAACTTGAATGTGAGAGTCACACCAATGTCACAGGGGATAATGCCGCCGGCAAAACAACCCTATTAAGCCTTATACCCGTTTTCTATGGTCTTGAACCTAATAAAGTCGGATCCCGAGCAGCCGAGAAATCTGATTTTCTTGGTCACTACCTCCCGTCAGCACATTCTATGATCGTATTTGAATATGAACGTGAAGATGGAATTTGTTGTGCCATTATTTTTCGAAATACCCAACAAAAATCTGATTCAATCTCCTACAGATTTGTTACCGGTGCCGCTGATGATACGTTGTTTGATGATGCAATGCTTAAGACGCTTACAAAAGACATTTCTGTTAAAGAATGGTTGCGTGACATTGTATCCCAAAGTTTTCCGGTAAGTTTGCAGTTGAATGCATGCATTGACTATCGAGCGATTATCCAAAACGATAAAACTCGAACCAGAGCGCGTCGGAAAAATGGGCATGGGTTAATGCTGGCCGCTAGCAAATACTCATTGTGTAACAGCGACACCCAAATGAAGCACATTGATTCATTATCATCAGTGCTTATTAGCAAAGGGAAATTACTCTCACGATTTAAAACGATGGTTGTTGACTCATTCCTCTCCGATCAGATTTCAATCGGCGCTGTACCATTTCGTAAAACTGACCGTGAATATATCGACAGCTTACAAGCCCTAGTGAAACTTAACGATCGCCAAAAAGATTTCGATGAAGCAATACAAAGCAATGTAAACCTTAAAGATGCATGGTCTACCCTGATCGGGGTTAAAAATGCTTTAGAAGTTGCTGATGCTAAAATCACCAATGAACACAAAGTGCTCGTTGATAAAGCAGATATCATCAAAAAAGAGCTATCCACTAAAAAAGTTGAACACACTGAAAAATCTGAAAAACTTGAATCTGCATTAATGTCACTAAATAGTCGAATCTTAAGCTTAGAACAGCAAATTGAAGTTATCCACAGCGACCGTTACAAGTGGGATGATCAGGTTAATATTAGTGCCAAAATGGCTGACTTTAACAATCTGTCTTCATTTATTGAAAAAGCCGAAGAAGATAAAACTCATTACGCGGAATTACTGGCCGTAGCCAGTAAAGAGGAAGCAGAACACAAAGCCGACATGACAAGGGTGGAGAATAAACTTCAAAGTAGCGTCATTAGAATCAGAGATAAAATTGAAGCCGAGGAGCGCCTTCTACAAGGAATAATTGGTGCTGAAAATGACGAGGTCGCGAGAAGAAAAGAAAAGTTCCATGCAGGGAAAGATGATTTCATTAAAGAGCGCACAGCGCTTCTTGAAACACTTAACCTTGAGTTGATTCAACTTAGTCGAGCCAGTGCTAGTGCATTAAGTTTAACGACAGAAGAAACAACCAAAGTGTACGAGGTTGATGCTAAATTAGAAGAAGTCGATGATCTTATCGAGTCTATCATGAGCGAACTGCGCACGGCTAATTCTGACGTTAACGCCATCAAACAAAGACGTACAGAAGCAAATGAGCTACTTAACAGAAAAACCAATAACCTGTCGGCAAAGCGCAAGCAAAGAGAAGAGTTGTTGGCGTTAATATCGCCAAAAGATAATACGCTACGTTCTTTCTTGAACGAAAACATGGAAGATTGGAATTCAACGATAGGTAAGGTTATACGACCTGAATTACTTAGTGCAAAAGGTTTAGAGCCGCAAATATCAGATGACAAAACATCATTGCTTGGTCTGCAAATAAACCTAAGTAACACTGACGTGCCTGAGTACTCACAGAAAAACGACGTGCTAGAACAGCGCCGTGCTGCCATTGAAAAAGATATATTTAATCTTGAGGCGGAAATCACCTCAATAACAAACAAAATGAAGTCTGAAGCAAAAGTACTGCAAGAAGCGGAAAACTTGGTTTACCAATTAGACAGTAAAATCAAAAATGCAACAGATAACAAAAAATCTATTGGGCTTCGTAAAAGAAACTTGCTTAGTGATATTGAAAACAATAAGTCGGAAAGAGCAAAGGCGGCAAAAATAAAGCTCGACCGCCAGCAAGCGAAAATTGAACAACATCGCAAAGAAACCGAAGAAGCCATTGAGAAAAGAGCGCATGAACACGGCAATGACATCATTCAATATAAGGCGTTTAAGTCCTCTGAGCGAAGTGAGTGTAATGATAAAATCGAGGCGCTTAAAGAGCACATCATTGAACTTAAAAAATCATCTAAACTTCGTGGTGACGATCTAAAAGCAGCTTTCAAAGCAGTTTTGGAGAAAAAAGGTGTAGACCCACGCAAAGAAAGTGAAGCCAAAAAACGTAAAGATGAATCTCAATCAAAAGTTAATCAGGTAAAATTATATGCTGTCATTATTGATGAATATCGCGCATGGAACAAAAACCAGTGGGCGAACGTTGAATTGATGGAAACAGATTTAAGTGAACGTAAAGTCGTTTTTTCAGAAGATAAACGAAAGCTTGATGAATACCAAAAACAGGCCAAGCTCACTTTAAGCATACTAAAAAGTCAAAAGAACGAAATTGACGACAAAATTGCTGAAATAGAAAGTATTAAGAAAAAGATACTCGATTCACTTAACAAGATAGCAAGTGAAGTAGAAAATGCACCTATTGGACATCCTGCAAACACAATGGATGAAGATGCCAGAGTTGATGAGTTGATCTCCATTGCAAACGCCAAAGCCACTGACGCAAGAGATAAAGTGAATCAAATTCGAAAATTGGTTCAGAAAGTAGACGCCATCATTTTTGAAACAGATATTGACAACAAAATTTATGCAACTTGGAAAGAAATTAAAGCTGAAGTGGTTTCACGCGAAGGATTCGAGCAAGGCTCAGAGAAATATTACCTACGATGCTTGGAAGAACTTACCGTATTCTTGTCTGAAACATTGCCTAATATTCGACAGTTGACACTCGAATCAATAAGAACCGTCGGTGAGCAGTATATTCGTTTTTACCAAAGTTTAGATACGCTGAATCGAAAAATAGCTTCAGTATCTAAAAAACTTGAGTCATCAATCAAAACAGCCAACAAGTTTCCGGCTCTTGATAATATCAGGGTGAGACTTGAATCAAAAATTCAAGACTTTAAGCACTTTGGCGAACTCAAACTGTTTAACTCTGCGTGGAATGACTGGGGCGAAAAGGGCAGAAACACGCTACCTGATACTCATTACATTAGCGCATTCTCTGATGCTATAGATGCGTTAAAATCAGGAGGGATGAGTAACACTTTAGAGTCGCTTGTTGACATCAACATAAGCCTAACCGAAAACGGGCGAGAAGTGTTAGTTCGGTGCGATGAAGATCTTACGCACGCCAGTAGCCAAGGCGTATCAACCCTTGCTGTCTGTGTGGTGTTCTGTGGTATGACGCGCTTCTTGTGTAGTGATGACAATATCAATATACATTGGCCTTTTGATGAACTTGGAAGTATAGATCAAGGCAATATCATCTTGCTGTTCGAGTTTATGAATGAAAACAATATCACGCTATTTTGTGCACAACCTAACTTAAGTGTGATGTTAATGCGATACTTCCCAACCAAAGTTGTTGTTGAGTACGGGGTAGGGGCTAAAAGATATACACCTCGCAAGAATAAAACCAAAAACATGCTTCTTGAAATGGCAGGGGATAAATAATGGACAATCGCTTTGAACTTACAGTCACGCTTTTACTAGAACAAAAGGTTATTTGCGAAAACATATACCCTGAGCCTTACCGGTTTCTACTGAAAGAGTCTAATCAAGAAGAAATAAACGCATACTTGCATAAAATTGGGCGCAGCACGGCAAGAACAAATGATCTGAAAGGCTTTTATTGCATATTTTCAAGCTTGGACGACAAACGCAAACGTCAATATGCTCAAAAGCAGTTTGAGACCGTTATTGTTAATATCGAAGGGCTTGTTGAATGGTTGAGAATGATCAGAAATATCGACAAAGACTCTCGACCTTTAGAAGCCGGTTCACGTTTGAATGAATCAGAATTGCTAGCAGCAATCGAAGAGTCAAGCACACTGTCTTTATTGCTTGAAAACATTGCCCATAAGCTTAAAAAAGGTGGCAAGTCTTCAGAGGTGAAAACCAAGCTAGGCAATGTATTGCAGTATTTAACTGAAAATCAATATCTGCAACCTATTGGTAAGTCCGGCAGTGTTTTTGTTGCTACTGCTAAATGGTCATTGCTGTACGATCAACTCGATTTTATCAGAAGTCACGAAGGCTATGCAGAAGAAGTGTTTGAAGAAGAAGCTGATGCCAACGTCGAACAGGGGAGTTTGATTTAATATGGGACGCAGAGAAGACTCTAAAGCGGCAATAAGTGCACTTCATCGTCATGTTGATACGCTTGATTCCGCATGTTTTGATCAGCGCGGTGTTATTGAAGATTCACCTGATAACTCTACTGCTATTCACGCACTGAGCAAAAACAGATTAGCTTACCCACTTGAAGATACTCTGGGGTATCAAATTCACGGTAAAGTGCGTCATTTATTCGATCATGTAACTAATCGACACCGGTACCGAAGAAGCCATGGGCGATTCTCTTCTAGTTTGGAAGACCTTGATAGCTCAATTCATTCTTATCGGCATGCACTTGGCCGTAATATGGTCGATTGTGAGCATTTTTTAGGTGAAATAAATGAAAACGTAATGGAGTTGATGGACGCTATTACTGACACAGTGAATATGTTTCACAATATTGTTAATGATGAATTTAGTGTGGTTGTTGATATTGGTGAACGGATCCGACAAACCAAACGTTGCTTGGATGAGATCAGTATTATAAACAACGTTTTTGAGTCGCTTGGCGTGAGTAAAATGCGTGAATGGGTGGGTTCAGATCTACAAATGGAAAGGCTTTTGATGAAAAAGCTAAAACGTCATGTAGATAATTCAATGCGCAGCCTTGCTTCGAGCAATCGAAAGCTTCAAGAAATGCTATCTAAATTCATCAAAGACAAGCACAGCCAGAAACTTAACGGGCTTATTGATTTCTTCCATAACCAGTTTGCAAAAACACCTGGGTTCTTACCTGACACTCACGACATTGAAAATCTTCCTGATTGTGCAAGTTTATCTGAACCCATTGGGGTTTCAGTTTTTGTTAATTTAGACAGCCCTGTTGATTACGAATTTTTGCAAGACACGTGTGTTGATGTTATTCGAAAGGCTGAAAGTATCGTTGATAAACCAAAAGAAAAAGAAGTTATCCCAGATACTACTGATTCGAGAAAAGATACGATAGAAGAAGAGGTTCACCCCAGCATCCAGCATGTTGAAGATTTTTTTGAAGCGATTAATAGTGGCATCTACCCTTCATTAAGTGCGATGGACGCGTACCACATACTTAAAGTAGACGAGTCACCAGAAAACTGGATGATACTTATTATGAGTTACTACATTGCTCAAAAAAAAGTGGTAGACAAAAAATTTAAAGTGGTTGAAGCATCATCATTTGTCGCACCTTTTAATGGTACTGTCTACGTAAGCGATATACGCTTCAACAAAAGGTAGAACATGGATAAAAGGATAGCAAGAGCAGCATATAACATTGTCACACAAGCCAAAGACTCAGTGCCAGATATCGCTTTGTATAGGGAGTTGTGCGATATCACCGGTGTTGGTGACATCTTTGGGAAAACCATTAAGTTCACATCCCATTGCAGGGTTAAACTAGAGCGCGTTTGTGACCGTGAATTGGGGAAACCATTACTTAGCCTTGGTTTAAACGAGGCTGATCGTGGAGGTTCCTCTGTCAAAAATCCATGTGACAAATGGGCAACAGAAGGTGTATTCGCCAACCTGATCAACTTTACAACATTAGGTGAATGGCCAATCAAAGGGAACAATCAACTACCTAACGGATTTATTGCGTCTTGCTTGGGTGATGAACTCGATTTTTCCAATGTCGAAGCGGTGGTATTGGTCGAAAATGGGGAAGTGTTAACTAAATGGGCGAAAACTGTCAAGATTATGCCTACTGCATTTAAAAACGCTGTCGCTATCTACCGTGGTCATGGCCATAACATTAATTTGACGAGAGATTTAATAAAATCATTAAACATCCCCGTTGGACTGTACTTCGATTTTGATGCTTCTGGGTTAGAAATGGCAACACTTTACATGAACAACCCTAATCACCAGCTTATCATCCCAAATGAGTCTTCAGAAAACTTACATAAAATGTCTAAGCGCAAAGAATTCGATAAGCAATATGAAGCACTGTATAGAGGATTAAGAGCCAAAAACTCGCTATTGCCGCTGTTTGAGCAAATCAAAAACTTTGAACTAGCGGTGATGCAAGAAAGAATGGCCGAAGAAGGCACTCAGCTGCGAATATACGACGTTTAAAACTAAAAGCACACACCAGAGTCAAAAACCCTACGTTGTGCTCCAAACAATCATTTAAGGCTTAACAAGGCACCAACTGCTGAATCCAATCGGATCCTATTAACACCAGGGCTAGGCGATATGACCTCACATTGTTTTATTGCTTGAATCGCTTCATCAATTGCACGATCTCTTATGTCAGCGGCATCATCATCAAAAACAGGTTCTTTATCCGCATCAGATAACTTAATATTCTTGTTCACTAAGTTCAACGTATGAAAGAAGCTGTAGGTACACGCCACTTTAGTTTGACCATCCCAATCATGCTCTCCCAAAAACGAGTTAAATTTCTTGGTAAGCTCTGTTTTCATCGAATCACCAACAATATCATTACTCACACAAACTCCTTTTATTTTTCACAACTATCATTATTTTACTCGCAAACTAATCATCTTTACGAGCTTCACAAATATCTACCAACTCTTGATAGAATTCTGGATCGCTTTTCTTGATTGCATCAAATGCGTCACACGTTTTTTTTAACTGCTTTCCGAATTGCGCTTGTGCTTCATAAGCGCAATCTGACGAATGAGCTTTAATCTCAGGAAGAACTGCAACTATCGGTTTACCGTCTGCTTGTCGTTGTTTCAATATATCTTGAAAATCGACAACCTCTCTCTCAGCACACGATTCTATATTTTGTGACTCAGCACATTCAAAATGATAGTGGCTAGATAGAGTATCCACCCTTTCATCATTCGGGTATATTGAATTCCCGCAATGCGCACAAATATCAGGCATCATTAGCACTCTCCTCCGGTTTAGATGGCTTGCCTCTCGAATTAAAACTTCGAGTTATCGACCAAAACTCTCGCCAACTAGTGCAAGGGTTGTTGTTCATTTTATTTAATTTAAAAATTTGCTCTATAGACCAAAGAGAAACTAAAAAACTTAGCAGTCCATAAAAGTGAAAATCGGCAAACCATATTAACAGCGAATTGAACACCAACAGTGCCAAATAAGCCATCATTATACGTTTGATAACGCGTAACTCAGGTTTCATATTAACTCTCAACTACTCTTTGTTAAACGGGTGCTGTGCCACCCAATCATCCATCACTAAAGCAGTACAAAAGCAATTAGATTCCTGTGGGTGAGGAGAACAAAAATAATCCAAATCCGGTTGAGACATATAACCAAACATCACTTGGTATAATTTGTCAGCTTTTTCGTTTAAATAATTATAGTGCTCTTGGCTCGCTATTTTGAACCGTTCATCGGCAATCTTCAAAGAGCAAGGGAATTTTGCTGGCGGGTATCTCTTATCAAACATAATTATCTATAGCCTTATTGGTTTTTTATGTGGTAACAACAAAATACGAAGCGATACTAAATTACAAAGCATTACCACTTTCTTTCAAAACACTTTCAAAACAAAGGTTGTTTTTAAGGCAAAAATATTCAACGGTCGCTTTGCCCATTGGAGAGCGACCACTTTCCCAATCTCGCCATGAAGATGAGCTTTTCAGCAAAATTGACTCTGACGCTTTCTGCTGAGTCAAACCCGCAGAATCACGAAGCCCTTTAA
>JAULKR010179886.1:0-20399 GCA_032356305.1 Prasiola linearis
CGTTCCATAAATCCGGGGACGTCCTCAGGATTGTAGCAGCGTAGGAGTATGTGGATATGCGTGCCCTCGACAATGAAGTGGCTAATTCTGATATCGGGGTAGAGTAGCTGTGCGCGCAGGATTGCTGATTTAATCAGCATAATTACTAGTGGATTACACGGAAGCATTAGTCCAGTTTCAACACTGGTGGTGATGGCGTACACCCCGCCGTTAAAGATTGCTTTTCTTGATCTTGCCATTACATAGCTATGTTTCGCAGGTTCTGAGAATTTGTTGCTGTTTAGTAGCGGGGCTCGAGTTTTTTGAATAGCTGTGCTCGAGTTTGTTTTAACATGTTGATATACTGCCGGGATGTTTATTGAAATTATTCTTCTGTTTGTCGGGATTGGACTCTTGTATCTGGGAGGAGAGGCACTGATCAAAGGTTCCTCAGCCTTAGCGGTCAAGGCAGGACTAAGCTCGCTGACAATAGGCCTGACCGTTGTTGCTTTTGGTACCAGCGCTCCTGAACTGGCAGTCTCTCTTAGTTCTGCGCTGCAGGGCAGAGCCGATATCGCGTTGGGGAATGTGGTTGGTTCAAACATCTGCAATTTGGGTTTGATTCTGGCCGCGACAGCAATGATTGGCTCACTGAAAATTCCAAAGAAGATCCTGCGGACTGATTACCTTGTACTTCTTGGTACTACCGGAATAACCCTTTTGTTCCTGGCAGACGGTGTGCTCAGGTTTGGCGAAGGTCTCACAATGGTGGTTTTACTGGCTGCATTTTGTGTTTTTACGCTCAAGAGCTCGAGGCGAGAATCAGCTCTGGCCGGAGAATCTTCGCTCGTAGAATCTTCGCCCGAAGAAGTTCTAGCGGTGGGATCTTCGACTGTTGTCAAGGATCTTGGGCTAACGCTAGTGGGGCTTGGCTCTTTGGTGGCTGGTGGTCATTTGTTTGTCGAAGGAGCTGTCTCTCTTGCCAGAATCATGTCAGTGAGTGAGGCAATAATCGGTTTGACGGTAGTAGCACTAGGCACAAGTCTGCCGGAGCTGGCCACATCTCTGTTAGCAGCGGCCAAAGGCAAAACTGATTTGGCGTTGGGGAACATTATCGGGAGTAATATCTTTAATCTTGCCGGTGTTCTTGGTAGCTCTGCGTTAGTCTCTAGTCTGCCGATGGCAGGGATCACTTGGTTTGATCTAAGTGCGCTGATAGTTTTCACTTTGGCAGCGCTAATATTTTGCCGCACTGGCTGGCTACTCTCAAGACTTGAGGGGACACTCTTGCTGGCGGGCTACTTTGCTTATGTTGCTTTTCGGTATGCATCCTAGAAGGCCGGAGTACGGGCAAAACAGCAGCTTTAAAATGTAGTTTAAACTTCTAAGAAACTAAGGCGGGCATGCACAATATTCACTTTCTTAAGCATCCCTACCACCTAGCAACAAACACCGACGAGCTTCGTCACTGAGAGTGCGATTGCAAGTTTACCAGAAGAGACATTTGATGGTGAAGTATATTGCATTACCGCCAGCGTAACAGATGGGTTGGTGCTGCCAGCGAATTAACTGGTAAAACTACTGATATACGCCTCTTTGTTCCGCGCTCACCTAATTTTTTCCGAATTGAGCTTCAGCCACTTTTTGTTTAACGGCACTTACTCTAGTCTAATTCTAGAAACCCAGTTCTGAAGGCAGCTGGTTATTGATGAATCAAACATTTACTTAGATGTGTACTCCATTACGACGGCTATGCGTTGCCAGACAAACTCTGAGCTCGGTTGCGTAGTTTTTTTTTGGGGTGATTTGCCATAATGCCGTCATATTTGAGACAACCCCGGCAGCACCATAACCCTAGATTGCTTCAGATCTGCACCAGAAGCGTCACCTGATTTGCTCATTTTAAACTTTCGCAAATCCGGCAATTTTTAAAAGTACTATCTCGTACTTGCAGATTAGGGCATAATCCTGGAAGTACAATCTTTTAAGCAATATTGAAATGTTGGATCCCGAAAAGCCTTTTTACGACCTACCTAAACTTCCTATCTCCCAAAGTTTAGATTCCGTGGATCTATTGAAGGATCTGGTACGAGCAGCTGAGGCAGTAGCAAAGCTCTCTGCTGTAGCAGAGCATCTCCCAAATCAAGCGGCCTTGTTTCAAAGCGTAATTCTACTCGAGGCGAAGGCCTCTTCTGAGATAGAACAAGTTATTACCACCAATGAAAAACTATTTGGTTCTGGAGCGCTGGGGAAATTTCCCGATCCAATGACAAAAGAGGTTCATAGATACGGAGGGGCCATTCATAAGGGATGGAAAAGTCAGAAGCCTCTATGCACGCAATTGTTGGAAGAGATATGTACTGAAATTAAAGGGATAGAAATCACTGTAAGAAAAGGTTCAGGTACGCAACTAAGTAGCTCGACAAACGAGATTATATATACTCCGCCGGACGGAGAAAATTTTCTAAGAGATCTATTAGATAATTTATTTAGCTGGATGAATCAGGAAGAGCACGAAGATGATCGCATCCATCCAATAATCAAAGCAGCAATAGCACACTATCAGTTTGAATCTATCCATCCGTTCACTGATGGTAATGGCAGAAGCGGGAGAGTTATGGTTGTGCTTTACTTAGTAGAACAGGGGCTATTAAAAACCCCTGTACTTTTCTTGTCAGGACAGATTCTAAGTAGAAAAAATGAATACTATAGTCACTTACAACGAACTCGTGAAACTAATGATTTTCTCCCTTATTTACGCTGGTTTGTTAGACTGGTAGACGTTGCCGCGACGGAATCTACTATTAGAGCGAACAATGTTCGCAAGGCAATGATAGAAGTCAAACAGGAGATAAGAAAAAATGATATTTCCATGTATTCTCAAGACTTAGTAAACGTGCTCTTCCTTGGGCCGATTATTTTCGCAAAGCAACTAGTCGAGCATCAAATAGTGGGAAGCTTATCTACAGCTCACACTTACTTAAAAAAGCTAGAGAAAGCTCAAATTTTAGTTAAGTCGGACAAACTTTATAACAGAAAGGTAGGCTACATTAACTATAGATTACTGGAAGCCTTGAAGGCTGAGAATCTGGCCTGATCAAATAGTACCGGGTCAAACAGAAATGCCATCCACGGTCTCAATCAGGTCATGCTAAAGCGTTATCTACGACTTCTTGCGTCTGATCAGACGCCAGACTACTTAGCGAGCTCTTCGGTCAAAGAGCATAAAAGTTCTACTTCCGCCCGGCTAACCAATGCTCAGCTTCGATCGCTGCCATGCAGCCATTGCCGGCAGCTGTAATCGCCTGGCGAAAGATTTTATCTTTGATGTCTCCACAGGCGTAGACACCAGGGATGTTTGTCTGGGTGGAATCTGGTTTTGTGATCAAGTATTTCTCGTCATCGTGGTCGAGATACTCTGTGAACATTCCTGAATTTGGTATGTGACCGATTGCGATAAAAACTGCCTGGAGATCGGTTCGATTCTCCTGAGAATCGTTCTGATTGTTGTAAATCACAGCACTCGTGACTCCTTCTTTCTTGCTGCCGTGAATCTCACGCATCTCTGTATTCCAAAGTACTTCGATCTTTGGATTTTTTAGTACTCTGTCCTGCATGATTTTTGAGGCTCTGAGCTCTTCCCGGCGGTGGACTATGTAGACCTTGCTGGCAAACTTGGTCAGAAAGTCTGCCTCTTCACATGCACTGTCACCACCACCGACAACAGCTACAGGAACATCACGAAAAAAAGCGCCGTCACAGGTAGCACAACTTGAAACTCCGAAACCGACTAACTCCCGCTCACCCGGGATACCCAGCCAGCGAGGGTTCGCGCCGGTTGCAATGATTAAAGCAGCTGTCTCAAATTTTCCGTCTGCAGTGTAGATAATTTTCTTCTCAGCGGATAGATCAACCTTCTCGATAGATTCAGCTTTGAGTTTTGTGCCAAAGCGCTCGGCCTGCTCCTGCATCTCCTCCATTAGTTCGGGCCCCATTATCCCTGCTGCAAAACCGGGGAAGTTCTCAACTTCTGTAGTAGTAGTTAGCTGACCACCAGGCTGCGCGCCAAAGTAGATAGTTGGTGCCAGATTTGCCCGGGCAGCATAGATTGCAGCAGTCAGACCAGCAGGGCCTGAACCAATAATTGTTAGTTCTTCCATCTGTTTAGTTTAACTAATTGTTAATAATTTGGCCAAGTAATCAGGGTTTGGAGCCTGATAGTTAAGCTCTTTTTTAGTAACAGGGCATTTAAAACTCAGCGTTGCTGCGTGCAGGATAAACTTTGGGCAGTAATCAGGCAGACGCTTGTTACTGCCGTAGAGCTTATCGCCGCAGAGCGGGAACCCAGCTTTGGCAGCCATTGCTCTGACCTGATGCCTGCGGCCAAAGTTTGTGTTTGCCTGAATCAGGCTCAGGTCTTTTTGAGTTTTGAGCAAGTTGTAGTGCGTCTCTGCAAACAGGTAGCGTGCCTGTGCTGTTTCGCTAATCAGCACTTTTTTGCTGCGGCGGTACCGCGCTCCGATGTACCCCCGGATAAACTTTGATTTAACTGCTGTCTGGTTTGCGACCAACAGATAGGTCTTAGTCAGCAGATGATTTTTAAGCAGTGATTGATAGCGTTCGCTTTCATTGGCATCCTTGACTGCTAACAGACAGCCGGAAGTCTCAAAGTCCAGGCGTTGCAGAAGGGTGGCAGCAGGAAACTTTTGTTGCAAAAGGGCTTCTAGGCTCTCCTCGCCGACAGAATGCAGCTCGGCAGGTTTGTTTAAAATCAGGATATGTTGCTCTTCAGCGAGGATTTCGAGTTGCATAAGAACTATTAGTGATTAATCTGGATCGAAACCGCCTCAGATTTAGATGTGTCGTGCATTATGCCAGATCAAGACCAAACACCAAAGCAGCCTAAGAATCAGGGCGAAGGAGATGCCTCAACTAAGGGTAATCAGCTGCCACCAGCTCAGAGTGCTGAGGGCTCATTTGAAGAGAACTTCGAGCTCTACGAGCGGCAGGCCTCAGAAGATGGGGAGGGGTCGGCCAGACAATCCTTTGCCAGCTACGACTTAGCTGCAACCGGAGAAGAAGTTGTTGATTTGCCCGAAACCGCCCAGACACTGCCTGTGAAGTCAGATCAGTCCGAAGAACAGGATAATGAGTCACAGAACGGTGAAAGCGGAAACTCAGGAGATGAACAAACCTTAAAAGAAGACACAGTAGCCGAGAGTGCAGGCCGAGATGACACCAAATCTGACGAAGATTTACAGTCTGAAGAGGTTGCTGAGGATGAGGGCGCTGAAGTTCAAATGGAAAGCTCTCCGGTGCCGGCGCAAGTAGCCTCCACGGGTCAGGAAGAGTCGGGCGAGTCTGAGCAGGGAAGCAATCAAGCGCAGGCAGCCGAAGAAGAAAATGGCGAAGGTGAAAGTGATAAAGAGCACGAAGCTGTGGAGAACAACCAGCAAGAGACCCCCGCTGCGGATTCTCAGGAGGAGACAACAGTACCGGCTCAGATAGCGCATTTAGATCAGAATTTGGCTGACATAGGCTCATCAGAGACAGACGAAGATAGCGGCGAGAGTGATTCAGAAGTAACCGACCAGCAACAAAGTTCAGCCGACACCGAGGAGCACTCTGACCGTAATGATGGCGACAGTCAGAATACTCAGGGGGGCGGAGAACATGGTGCTACAGGGGAGAGAACAGAAGAGCAGAATCAGGCCGATCGAGCTAGTCATAGCGAAGGGGTATCTGAGGGACCCTCTGAAGAGAACTCTAAAGAAGGCTCCGAGAACTCCAATCCTCAAGAGGACTCCTCCAGCGAGGCTGACGGGGATAATCAGGTCTTGGCTCAGGTAGGCGCATCAGCTTCTGATGAGCAGGATGAGGCGAACGAGCCACGGGATAATACGGATGACTCTGAAACCGCAGGTGGCTTGAGCCTTAGCGAGGGAGAGGGGAATGCTTCTGTAGATGCAACTGAGGAGGAGCAGGCGGAGAGTGAATCTGACAGCGCTCAGCAGACAAACGAAGAAGCTGAGACTGACGAGGCTAAAAATTCGAATAAACGGTCAGACCGATCTGGTCCCTCAGGTTGCGCAGTTATTTTTGGGGCAGCCGCTCTTCTTGTCTCAGCAATAGTTGTTGGTCCGTACGCCTATTATAATTTAGGAGGCGAGGGGGATAGCGTTGAGGCCGATACCGAGGAGGTGACGATAGCAGAACTAGCTGAGGCTACCGAGGTGACTGAGCCATTGGAATTGCCTGAGAAACCTAAGCGCTCAGCAGATGAGAGCTCAAGTGATAAGAGCCCAGCAGAAGAGCCAGCCGCAGCTGCATATGATCTGGAAACTGGCGCCGCGATTGCTCTGGCGTTTGACCTTGATGGAGATCTTGAGTCCGAAAGAGAAAAAATCATCGCGAAGACCGGAGAGTTATTAGACTATGCACACAAGGCAGTAGAAAATTTGGCTGACTTGCAAGCTGAAGGCAAGGAAGTCTTTGGGGTTAGTCATAGTTGGGAGAGGTATTCCTTCAAGAAGATTGCCTATGAGTATCAGACTGCAACAACTGCCACTTTCCATGATACAGCAGAAATTTACTTCTCAGGGCAAAATCTTTCGCTTACAGAAGAAGATGACCAGCGCTTAACCTACCTTCAGATAGCGGTTAATTATAACGAGCTAAGATCTGAACTTGAATCCGGAACTGATATTAATAAACCTTTGCTCTATCTGACTCTACAAGAGAAGGCAGTAGAGTATATTGAATATTTTGAGCAGGTCGATTTCGAAACTGAACTGGAGCGTGCATCTACTAAAGCTAAATTAGTGGAAGTTTTTAAAGAGTTTGAGGGTTTTGGAGTAGATGTAATTGATGTTTACAGACAGTCAGCAGCGCTTAAAGCGACTTTCACAGAAGTATTTAAACCTTAGTAATTAGAGCTTTTTACTAGCTCTGTTAGTTTGAAGTCTTTTCGCCTCACTCGTTCTGCAGTAGATCTTCTGCATGCAAAAAGACTGGACAACTGACGAGGTATTGGCAAAATTTAGTGCAGGGCCAACAACGGGTATCTTTACCGATGGCGGCTCCCGGCCAAATCCCGGTCCGGGCGGCTGGGGTATGGTGCATGTCGTCGATAATCAGATTGTTTCTGAGCACACCGGTGATGACCAACAAACTACCAACAACCGAATGGAATATGCGGCAATCATTTACGCGCTGAAATCTCTGCGGCCGGATGATACAATCACGATTTACTCTGACAGCAATCTAATTGTACAGACCCTTAATACTTGGGTACATAACTGGCGCAGAAATAACTGGCGCAAGAAGGGGGGAGAGATTAAAAATCTTGAACTGGTGCAGGAAGCTGATTCTCTCTACAGGAATCTCCCTAATGTAAAATTAGAATGGATTAAGGCGCACAATGGCTGGCGGTGGAACGAGTACGCAGACGCTTTGGCGTCACGCTGTTTTAATTAGCGTTTGCCAATCTGAGTATTCGTAAATTCTCGGAGTTAAGATTTTTTCTGAGCTTTGGTACGGAAGCGCTTCTCTAAGGTTTTAACCTTCTGCAGGTAATTTTCGGCCGTCAATTCTGAGACCAGTTTCTTGTCTGCTGTCTGCCGGCGGGCGTAAGCTTTTATTCCTGCATCCAAACTGCCGGACTCTTTCTCCAGCTTGGAGAGTTGGTCAAGGCCGATTCTCACATTGTATAGCGGATGATAGAGCGTGATGTCGTTAAGGTATGGAAGGCCTAACTTCTGCGTTATCTGTTTGGCATCGTCCGGATAAATTTGCATCAGACCATGCTTGTCGTTTTTACTGCTGGCGTAGCGATTAAATGTGGACTCAGTGTAGATAATTGCAGTGGTAATTAGTGGGTCTATTTTATAGCGGAGACTCTCAAGATAAATAATGTCAGCCAGATCCTCAACATTTAAGTTAGGGACACCAAAGCTTGTGATGATCCTTTTCAGTCCGTTGACTGCCCTCTGGTCTTCTTTGGAATACTCCGCTGGTTGAGCTGGTGCTTTGGTCTTAATTACAGCCGGCGCGGCTGGTTTTTTAGGAGTCGGCTGTTTAGTTTCTGTGGGGCTGGCTGCGGCTTGCTCTTTGACTGCTATCTTCTCGGCGGCCTCAGCAAGACCTTGTTTCGGAGAATGTTTGGCTGTCGCGTTTAGCAGTGCTTCTTTCTCTGAGCTGGTCACTGAAGCATTTAGCTCTTCAGGCAGAATTTTTTCGACTACTGCGTCGTTCTCAATTTTCTCAGGGAATAAATAGCTGACTGTCGGCAGGACAATTAGTTTAATTGCCAACAGCAGAAACACTGTCAGTAAAAAGATCATCAGCGTTAGCTGCGAGAGCGCTTTTAGATAGTATCCGGTTTTTTTAGCAGCCATTTGAATCAGGTCTGTAAATTTAAGCTTAAAATTCTATGAAAGAGAATCGCTCAGGTTCATATAGGCATAGCGTTGTTCAGTTGCTTTGTAATCACTCTGCCAGCGGCGGTAATTACGTCTGATTTTATTGCTGTACTCTATACAAGATGTTGGATAACGAGTTTTGGTTGCAACGTTTCCGGGCCCCCAATTATAAGCCACTAAAACGCGGTGAGTATCGTCGTGGAATTTTTTCTTTAAGTAACTGATATAGGAGATGCCAAGCCGGAGGTTGGTCACCGGATCTGTCAGTGACTCATTGCCCTGATAATCATAGTTAATTTTCTTAGCGATATAAGCGCCAGTTGCTGGCATAATCTGCATTAAGCCCAAAGCGCCAACGTGAGACTCAGCGCGCGTCCGGAATGTGCTCTCAGCAAGGATCACTGAGGCAACAAAGAGCGGGTCCTCATCTGCAATCAACGATTCTTTAACAATTTCGTAAGCCAGTTGGTCAGGATTTGCGACACGGATATTATTCTTGCGGATAATTCTGTTAGCAACAAAGTTTACCAGGGAGTAGAGCTGCTTTGCTGAGACATCACTGCCGTCAATTGTTGGCATATTCTCCAGCCTGAATTTCTTGGCGCTGGAATCAGTGACGGCAGAAAAAAGAGACGCATTATTGCTGAAAGTCCGAAAGGAAAAAACTGAGAGCACTGTCAGGCAGGTAAAGAGCAAGGTAACGCAGCTGTAGACCATAATCTGCTGCACCAGTGGGACTTGTTGCCGCCGGTGATACTTTTTAGCCTTCTGATAATTTAACTTCTGGTCATTCACTGTATTACCTAATCGTATGTTTACGCCGAAATGTTCCATACTGACGTATTTAAGTTATCGACCACTTAATAAAATTGCTTGAGAATTTAATTAGTTGTATTTTAGATTTAATGGCAGGGTGTAAGGATTCATGAATTTTCCGGTAATTGTAATAGGGGGTGGGCACGCAGGTGTTGAGGCTGCTGCTGCTGCCAGCCGTCTGGGCGTCCCTAACGCATTAGTAACACTAAAGAAGGCTGGAATAGGGCGGATGTCCTGCAATCCTGCGATCGGTGGCCTTGGCAAAGGGCAAATTGTTCGCGAGGTCGATGCTCTCGGTGGCATTATGGGGCGGGCAATAGACCGTGGTGGAATTCAGTTTCGCCAGCTCAACGAGAGTAAAGGGCCTGCTGTACGCTCCTCCCGGGCACAGGCGGACCGCACCCTGTATGCCGGAGCTGTCTCAGACCTGCTGGCAAATTACTCTCTGACGACAGTTATCGAGGCCGAAGTAGCTGAAATTACGACTAAAAATCAGAAAATTGCCGGCATTAAAACAAAATGCGGCCAGACTTTTACTGCTGAAGCTGTGGTTTTGACCTCCGGAACGTTCCTGCGCGGTTTGATGCACACCGGCGAGCAGCAAACAGCTGGCGGCAGAGTTGGTGATTCGGCGGCGAATAATCTGAGCCGTTCGTTAATGGACCTTGGCTTTGAGCTGGGACGGCTTAAGACCGGCACTCCTCCGAGAATTCGCAAATCCTCGATAAATTTTGAGGGCTTAACTGAGCAGCCAGGCGAACTGCAGCCAGTGCCATTTTCTTACCTCAACCACACGATTACTCAACCACAGATTTCCTGCTGGATGACCGAGACCAATCCACGTGTGCATGAGATAATTGCGGAGAATAAGACCAAAAGCCCAATGTATAACGGGCAGATCAAGTCTGGCGGTCCTCGCTACTGCCCTTCGATTGAGGATAAGGTCTTCCGCTTTGCCGATAAAATAAAGCACAACATCTTTCTGGAGCCGGAAGGTTATCAATCAGACGTCGTCTATCCCAACGGGATTTCAACTAGCTTACCGCTCAGCGTTCAGCATGAGTTCATCAAAGAGATTAAGGGCTTGGAACAAGCTGAGATTCTCGAGGCAGGTTATGCCGTTGAGTACGATGTGATTGACCCGCAGAATCTCAGCCCGACTCTACAAGCCAACCGTGTTGAAGGCTTATTTTTTGCCGGACAGATTAACGGTACCAGCGGTTACGAGGAAGCTGCCGGCCAGGGACTGGTTGCGGGTGCTAACGCCGCATTACGACATCTTAACCAAAACGAATTTACGCTCGGCCGGTCTGAAGCCTATATAGGCGTTATGATTGATGACCTGATCAATCAGGGGGTGACTGAGCCCTACCGGATGTTTACATCGAGAGCTGAGTATCGCCTGATGTTGCGCGAGGATAATACCATCTACAGACTATGCCCGCGCGCTATCGCCGCCGGTCTTCTAGATGCAGAGCAGATTGCGGTCTATCAGAAGAAAGAGACAACTTTCAACCTACTCCGGAGTCATCTTGAGCAGTCTGTTGTAAAGCCGGATTCTGCAATGGCTGAACATCTGACCCGTAACTTTGCAGTCTCTAACCTGAGTAATGGTGTTGGCCTGCAAAAGGTTCTTAGCCGTCCTGAGATCAAATTGACAGATATTATTGAGTTTCTGCCAGTTTCCGCACCTGAAGCTGATGTGATGACAGCAGTAGAGACAGCAATTAAATTTGCCGGTTATATCAAACGTCAGGAGCAAGAGATTGCTGCAGGCAGCAAACTGGAGAATCAGAAAATTCCTCCTACGTTTTCATACCGCCAAGTCAGCGGCCTGCGCACCGAACATGTTGAGAAATTACAGAAGATTCAGCCCTTAACACTTGGCCAAGCCAGACGAATTCCGGGAATCTCGCCAACAACGATCCAACTACTTAGTATTCAGCTTAAAAAGCAACAGGCTGCAGCTCGCTCGCGCGCGCGATAAAACCTTGCCATCTTAAAGTGAAAAAATTACCAATCGGCTGAATTAATCACTTGTCGGATCCCAAGGTTTGAGCTAATTCTATCTGCGGAATGATATTGATCATGTTTCTGACGTACCGGGGAACGATTCATTCATAAAATTTAGGTTTGCCTGCACAGCAACGCAGCAAACATAGAAGTCAAAACGCACCATGATAAAAAATTCTGAAAAACTAATAAGCAAGAAGGCACTATCTGCACTGGGTTGCAGCGCTCTGATTTCTGCCGCATTTCTGCTTGCGCCAGTTAATAATGCTCTTGAGGCAGAAGAGAGAGCTGAGAAGAGCTCTGCCCGCGAAATTGCTCAGGCGGTTGCACCGGCTGGTAAGATTTTTGGCTACAAGATTGAGTCAGTCGACAAGCAAAGCAACTTTCTTGAAGTTGAATTAAACAGTAAGAATTTTGACTTCAAAAAATCAGCCAACACTGAATATGTTCTTCAGGTGCCGAACACAACTATTGCAGCTGGCCTCTCAACTGAGCAGGTAGTTCCTAAAGGTGGTGGTGAAATACGTTCAGTTAGACTTTTAGAGAATGACCTAGGCACTGAAATCCGCATCTTCACTAAGCCAGGCACTTTCCTTAAAGCTGAGCAATTCCAAAATAAGCTGCTGGTTGCAGCAGTTAGTGCTGAATTTGACCTGAGTGAAGTCAGAGCTCAGGAAGCAGCGTCTGACGAGGAAGCAAGTGAGGCAGACCTAGAATCTCAACTCGAAGACGAATTATCAGCCTCTGAAGATGAGTTATTCGAATCTCAGTACACTGGTCGTCTGATTTCTCTTGATTTACAAGATACAGACATTGATAACGCGCTGCGGATAATTGCAGAAGTTTCAAACCTGAACATCATCGCCAGTGATGATGTCTCCGGCAAAGTGACCCTGAGATTGCAGGACGTTCCTTGGGACCAAGCACTAGACGTTATCCTCAAGACAAACGGTCTTGATATGGTCCGTGAAGGCAACGTTGTCCGAATTGCTCCTCTGGAAAAACTACGTTCTGAGCGTGAAGCTCTTAAGCAAGCAAAAGAGGCAGAAGAAGAACTTGAGCCGCTAAGAGTTAAATATATTCGCATTAGTTATGCGCGTGCTGCACAACTTCAGCCAATGATCGAGAATATCCTGACTGAGCGTGGCAGTGTTGCTTTTGATGAGCGTACTAACCAACTGATTATCAAAGACATCTCCCGCGGTCTGGAGAACTCTCAGCAGTTGGTTGCTAAGCTTGATTTGCGGACTCCTCAGGTTTTGATTGAGTCCCAAATTGTTGAGGCTTCAAGATCTTTTACAAGAAGACTTGGTAGTCAGTTAGGCTTCTCATTCCTGAGAAACCCGGTGATCGGCAACGCTCTGCCTTATAACTTTCCGAACAGCTTAGAGATTGGTGGTTCTGCCCTTGATTCAAATGGTGCCCAGAGTGGTAACGTCTCTGAGTTTGCAAACGGTGAGACATCTGCTTTGAGCCTACTCTTTGGAAGCTCTGACGGTTCTAAGCAGTTAAGTACAAGATTGAGTCAGGCTGAGTCCGAAGGTATTGCCCGCGTAGTGAGCAGACCATCGGTTGCAGTTACTAATAATACTCCTGCTCTGATTAAAAGTGTTCAAAAGATCAGAATTAAGCTTCCTGCTGGTGGTGGTGTAAACATTGGTGTCGGTGCTGGCGCCGGAGCTGGTGGTGGAAACATCGCAACTGAGACTATTGAAATCGGTATCGTACTGAACGTAACCGCCCAGGCGTCTCCTGATTACTTTGTCTTAATGGATATTGATGCCAAATCAAGTACGCTTGGTAGTGCCGGTGATGCCGTTGATGGTATTCCGCCAGAAATCGAGCGTTCGATGACTTCATCTGTACTCGTATCAAGCGGACAAACGTTTGCGATGGGCGGTATCTATCAAGTTAACGAGAACAACGATATTAACGGTGTGCCTTTCTTTAAAGATGTTCCGGTACTCGGGCACTTCTTCAGAAGCTCAACTATTATCGACCAGGATCAGGAACTATTGTTCTTCCTAACTCCAAGAATTATCGAAGGGAGTTTTGATGATGCCAACCTTGATTCAGGACTATAAAAATTTTAATGGAGAAAATAATGAATTTGCTCAAACATCTAGTACTTAGCGCTTTACTAATTTGCTCACTGTCTGCCTGCGGAGATTCCTCAAGTAATGATCAGGGTGTAAGTTTTACATTCTTTGGTTGGTTTCTGATTGACCCCGACACAGGAACGGTTGACCAGGAAACTGCAGTTTCCAGAGGTGTACTTAATATTAATACATCAAGAAGCTTTATCGCTGCGGCAGGATTACAAAATAACCTTGGTGGGCAATTCCTACGCTTAGGACGTATCTATCATGAGTACTTTGTTCCCGGCAGTTCAATTCAGATTCCTAGTACTTCAGTTTCAGCTCCTGGTATTCTAGGGGAAAGCGCAGCTGACGTGGCTTCTACTCTGCCTGACGGCATTGTTTCTGGTCCGGTTGGTTATGTTGGGGCTGATATTATTCCTGCTGAGATTGCAGAATTTATCTTTCTGAACCAAAGCCAATTTCCATCACCTCCGTTTACAGTAGTTGTTTCATCCTATGCTACAGCGGTTTCTAATTCCGGCGATGAGTTCAGATCTAATAATGTACAGATTGACGTTATTATTGACAGCCAGTCTCCGACAACTTCAGTCGGTGGGGTCAACACTGGTGGCGGTGCTGTTGGTGGTGACGGTGGTCTGGGTGACCAAATTGATGGTGACGGTGGAGTTAATCCTGATGTAACACCTGGCGGCAATACTGGTGGTGACGGAAACGTTGGCGGTGATGTAGCTGGCGGAGACGGAAACGTCGGTGGAAATGTCGGCGGTGGTGACGGGAATGTTGGCGGCGACGTATCAGCTTAATCTGACTGTCTGATAGTAAGAACTGACTAGTTTAATACAATGTTAAAAATGAAAAACGTAATATATAAAGCCTTAATTCTTAGTCTGGCAGCGCTGTTTATTTCAGCGTGTGACAGCGGGAAGACCAGCACCAATGAAGACTCTGCGGACGCAAGTTCAATTTTCTCTGTTGATGGCGAAGGTTTGTTTGTCTCAGGTGACGGTTCAACTGGCCGCTTAGTTATTGACTTAGTTGATGACAGAATAGCGGTTGCGGATACCTCCGGATTTTTTGTGCGGGTAACTGGGGCTAGCGGCGCTGGTGCAGGTGGCGTTCCTGTTAATTGTGGCACCGAGGATGCTCTTGCTCTCCTGGAACCTCAGACAGGGACATTTATTACTGACGCAACTGGTTCAGCTTCCGGGCGAATTGGCTGTAATGCGGCTGGTAGCTTTCAATTAATCTGCCGAGTCGGTGGAGCAGGAAATCAGAGTGCCCTGGCAACCGTAGTTTGTACAGGTGAAGGTCCAACGGGATTTGAGGGCTTCGATGGCGCTGGTGGAGGTGATTTAGGCAATGGTGTGACTGACGTTGATAATGATGATGACGTTAATAATGACCCTTTCTCTGTTAGGGTGACTAATCTAGTGCTAACTGGTGTCGGTGGCGCAGGAGCTTCAATTGACACTCGGCAGGATAACGATTGTGACGGTGACGCTTCAACTAATGATCCGGAGCCTTTCTCTGATGACTCTGTGCAGTTTACAGTGTCAAACAATACGCAGCAGATTGTTCGCTTTAGTTCATACAACTACAGAGTTGCAAACTTTGATGGCGCTGGTAACAGTTATACATCACCTTCACTAAATCTGGTGGGTGAGCAGGTGGCGGATGGTCAGACTGGTTCTTTCACAGGGCTTTTCGCTGATGCGGCAGGTTCTCAGAAAAGATTCTTTGGACTGTCAACACCAATTACGGCAGATGGCTTTCGGAATGTAACTTATATTCTACGCGGAACGCTCGCTGACGGAACTCCTGTTACTAAAGAAGTTAGTTCAGCAGCTAGTTTTGACAACTTTGATAACTGTTAGTAGTTTTTCGGTTCATAACAGCATAAAGTGCCATCTATGAATGGCACTTTTTTTGCCCTAAATACAAATGAATATCAAAGATCTACAAAAAATTATTGAGATTCTTCAGGATTCCGATGTCACTGAATTTCAGCTTGATCAGGATGGAACGTCGATCAAGATTAACCGTCAGCAAGGCGGGGGAGCTGATGTCACTACTCAAACCCATCAGGTTTCTATTCCAGTTGCTGCCGGGCATGGCCCAGTAGTAGTGCCACCGGCTGTAGCAGAGGCCCCGCAGGTAAATCCAAAATACATTCAAGTCGAATCACCGGTTGTCGGGACTTTCTACCGCAAACCTTCTCCTGATGCTGAGTCATTTGCTGAGGTGGGAACAAAGGTTAAGAAAGGTCAGACGTTATGTATTGTTGAGGCTATGAAGCTGATGAATGAGATCGAGTCTCCAGTCGATGGCACTGTTATCGAAATTCATTCCAAGGATGGTCAAGTGGTTGAATTCGGCGAACAAATCGTCACAATTGACCCGTCGTAAGCTGCGCTCGCTGCAACAAGTCACAATCAACGCTTAAGCTTAACTAGTTCATGACTAAGATTAAAAAAATCCTGATCGCAAATCGTGGAGAGATCGCCCTCCGAGTGATTCGTGCCTGTAAAGAGCTGGGGATAAAAACGGTCGCCATCCATTCAACTGTTGATGAGTCTGCCCTGCATGTTAAACTCGCCGATCAGTCAATCTGTATTGGTCCAGCGTCCTCCAGAGATAGTTATCTGAACATCCCGGCTGTCATTTCCGCTGCAATGGCAACTGGTGCTGACGCTATTCACCCGGGGTATGGTTTTCTGAGTGAAAACCCCAAATTTGTTGAAGTTTGCAAATCTTGTGACATCAACTTTATCGGCCCAGGCGCTAAGAACATGCGCATCATGGGCGATAAGGCACGAGCCAGAAAAGCTGCTGAGAAGATAGGGGTGCCAACAATTCCGGGCATCAGTGAAGGCTTAGTTGATGCTGCAGTTGGTCTGAAGACTGCTGAAGAAATTGGCTTTCCAGTATTGCTCAAAAGTTGTGCCGGTGGCGGTGGTCGCGGAATGAAGATTGTGCGGAACGCTGCGGAATTTGAGAATTCCTTTAACACTGCTGCTGCTGAAGTTGAAGCTGCTTTTAATGATCCGAGCTTGATCATTGAGAAGTATCTGACAGCAGTCAGACATATTGAAGTGCAGATTCTAGGTGATAAACACGGTAACCTTGTTCATCTAGGGATTCGCGATTGCTCGATGCAGCGCCGCTATCAGAAGCTGGTTGAGGAGAGTCCTTCTATCGGTCTGAGCCGTGAGCTACAAACCCGGATTGAAGAGGCTGCCGTACAAATTGGCAAGGCAGTTAGCTATGACAGTGCCGGAACAGTTGAGTTCTTAGCAGACTTGGCTAACGATGAGTTCTACTTTATCGAGATGAACACCCGCCTGCAGGTTGAGCATCCGGTTACAGAATTTGTAACGGGGATAGATCTTGTTAAGGAGCAAATTAGTGTTGCTGAAGGTAGTGCATTACCTTTTACTCAGGACGATATCGTAAATAAAGGGCATTCGATTGAGGTAAGAATTAACGCAGAGAATGCTCGGACGAGTTTGCCATCGCCGGGTCAGATCACCAGCTATCATGCCCCCGGCGGCAACAGTGTGCGGGTCGACTCTGCCTTGTATACAAATTACACAGTTGTGCCAAATTATGACTCGATGATCGCAAAACTGATTGTTCATGCCCCAACCAGAGATCAGGCTATTGCTAAATTACTTGTTGCCCTCAATGAGTATCTGATTGAAGGGATCAGCACTAACATTGAACTGCAGCAGAGAATTATTGGTTCAGACGATTTTAAGACCGGAAACTTCCACACAAAATACCTGGATAATGTAAATGTCTTTGAAGGATAAGCCGCAGCATAGTAGTTTATCTGCCCGTTTATTGTTTTCCCTACTGTTGGTATGCACTACCTTCACAGCTCCGTTATTGCTGGCAACAGGTTCATACTTTTCTGTTTTATCTGCCGAGGGCAGAGCAAAACTAGTAACTCCCAAGACGAGCCACAATTTCGGGCAGGTTTTTGCTGGTGATAAGTTGGCTGTCAGTTTCCCGCTCAATAACCAGGGCTTGGAGCCACTGCAGATTATCAACACCGTACCGGCCTGCGGGTGTATTGTTGTACAGCCAGTCAGGACAATACTTCCGGGGGAGACAGCTGAACTAAAGCTGGAGTTTAACACCAGCGGTTTTGCAGGTAAGACTGAGAAGTCAGTCATGCTGATCACTAACGACTTAGACCAGCCGCGAACTAACCTGCTGCTTTCTGCGCAGATTAAGCCTATCGCCGAGCTGAGCCCAAACCGCTTTTTTGTGCCTGAAGTAGCGCCAGGTGACCTGGCTAAATTGCCGGCGCAAAAGTTTACTGTGCGCGTAAACCAGCCGGGCGTAAAGATAAATTCAGTTAGAGCAAGTAGTAAGAACTTTCAGGTTACTACCGAGAATCTTACAGATCAGCAGGCAACATTCTCAGTTAAACTTGTTAACTCTGCTTTGCGTAGCAGATTAAGGGATCGGATCATCATCAATCTTGACGGCTCTGCTGAACTGACGCATCTGAACCTTCCGGTTTTTATCGATCTGCAGAAACAAATTGCGGTCAAGCCGGAGGTCGTATCTTTCGGACTAATCTCTGAGCAGAGTAAAACCCTGGAAAAACAGGTGCGTCTGGTTAATAACACAGAGGTATTAATAAAAGGTCTCTACATCAAGAGCCGGAGTAAACTACTTAAAACCAGAATTGAAGAGGTCAAGCAGGGAAAAGAGTTTTTACTAACTGTGACTCTAAACCCGCAAAGTCTTATGGAGACCTTTGATTCAGAGATAGTGCTGATCGCTGAGGAAGGTTTAAATCAACCCTTAGTGATTCCGGTATTTGGCGTTCTACCGCCAGGTAATAACTAGTGGAGCAAGGTCGCTCTGTATACTGTCTGCCTCTACTGGCTCTGATCGGCCTGCAAATGTTCTCAGGCCAGCTAATAGCTGATCAACTGGAGTTCGCTGGTCAGAGTTTTCCTTACCAGGCATACGAGAGAATTGATCAGAATACTGGTATTCTTATTTTGGCCGGTAAGCGCACAGTTATTAAAGCAGAAGAATTAATACCGCTCGTAGTCAGATCACAGCTCAGCGATCCTGAGTATGAGATCAGCAATGCGGAGTTTTTGGCTCTGAGCCGTGAGGCACATGCTGAGGGGTTTGAGCTCGCAGATTCTCTGTTGGCCTATAGTGACCGGCTGGATTTGAAGGCAGCCGAGGCTGCAAGCTTAGCTGGACTATTTGATGTTTCAGTTTATAGCTTGCAGCAGATTCTGGCGTTGAAAGAATCAGCCTTTAAATATCAGCTCTTGCTGGCAAAGATCAAAGACTCAAAATTCTCTTTAGCGCAGCTCGATAACTGTTGTCAGAATGATCTCCTACTTGATTTTTATTTAAGTCGGACTGATGGTAGCCAGCCTGATCTGGTAAAATTGACTGCCCGCGAACAACAATTTTTTAAAGAGCAGCTCGGCGAGCTGACTGATTTTTCCTCTTTGCAAGCACTTAACCATGAACTGAGTGAAAATCAGGCAATTCGTTCTGTAAATGGTCGGGTCGAAGACCTAATTAGAATGGCTGAGCAATATCCTGATCACAAAATTCGCCTAAAAGGCTATTACCAGCGCAACTTTGCCCAGGGCAATCAGCTGCATTCGCTAATCAGTAAAAATCAGCTCAAGCGCGCTCTTGACCTAATCCAGCTTGAATCACTACTCGGGCGTACTGAGAATACCCATGAGGCGCTGATCTCCCTGATAGAAAAGGTCAACCGTTCAAATTACAATTTACTACAAATCAGTCAAAACCAGCGCCTCCTTCGCACCTTTGCTGCAAAGGATCCCAGAATCAAGAAAGCCATTGTGTTGATAACTGATCAGGTAATTGAATCTTTGCTCGCAGCCGAGAAGTACTTTGCTGCTCTGGAGCTTTTCAACTCGCAGGCTGATTACTTTAAGCCAGATGAGCTGGCGCGGGCAGGAGATCTGCTGGTTAAAATCACTAGAGCACTCGATAAGGCAGGACATCAGAAGGCTGCCAGAACCACTCTGCTTGCCCATCAGGATCTGGTCGGCAGTAAAGAAAAGCTGCGCCTTTTCTCCTCCGGTACAATCGTGAACCTGCAGTTTTTAATATTTCTCTTTGCCGTTTTAGCTCTGATCATATTTATTTGTCTCCGCTTTAAAACCTTTTATCGAGACCTATATGAACTGGTTTTCTTCAGAGGTAGCAAGACCGCTAAATCCTCAACAAATAGCCGACTTAATCGCGCTGAGCAGGCACGAAAGATCGCAGCTGATAATCTAGATGCACAGACCTTTATCTATCAAGGGCTACTTAAGAAATTTAAGCTCGACGAGAATGCGGATCAGCGGCAAATTAAAAAACGCTACCGACAGATCATCAAGGATTACCATCCTGACCTCAACCCGGAACAAACCGCAGAGGACAAAGGGAAGTTTTTAAAGATTACTGAAGATTACGAACAACTACTTAAGCTGGTAAAGCAGCGCAAATCCGGAGGATTTAAAAAGTAAGCAGATGGTCTGTATAAACCTCGCGTCGGACATCTGGGCAATAGCCGGCAAAGAGCAGTTAGCGAAAGGTCTTCTTAACGGGTATGCATTTAGTAGAAGCGGGAAGCTTCTTTAGAGGAACAAAGAAGATGGCGCAAAAAATCTCGATCCTGCTGTACAATCTTTTCGAAAAGAAAATAAAATTAAGTCCTCCTAGGGTTATGCCTTAATGAGGCATTAGTGCCATTTCAATTGGCTTCTTCGCTAGCTGAATTTAAGGCGCAAGCTGTCGGCCAATGACTGCCTGAAATCATGATGCGCCAGGACTAAGCAAAGCCCCGAAAGCTTTGGAGACAGAGCTCACTTCTTAAGAGGGCTACGCTCTCGGTCAACTAGGGCCTGCTGATAAGACCCTCTGTGTAGTAATATCAAATTCTTAGGGCTGTACCTGACACCTTAAGAGCAAAGGTTTTGGTTGAAGTGGCCAAAGCTATTGCACTTCAGGTGTCAGATTTAGGCCCAAGCATCCAGCTCTATTACACAAAAGACTTTTTCAG